>PVJO010002843.1:0-134500 GCA_004026905.1 Hystrix cristata | reverse complement strand
GATAGATAGGATTTAAATAGGCAGAAAGAAAGAGGATAATTTTCCAGACCAGGGCAAAGCAAGGACAGAGATACTGAGATTGGAATAAACTTGTATTATTGGTTGGACCTGATCCAATATTGTTTGATCCAGTAATACAGTTTAGGTTATGGACTAGGAGGAGATAAGATTAATGAGGTAATGTTTGGTCAGGTTATCAGCAACATTACGGAATTTGGACTCGATCTTGCCAACATTTGGCAATTATTGAAGGTTGATAGACTGGTCAATAACTTGATGTACTTGGAATTATAGACTGATCTGTTGGGAGGTGTTATGTATATTATTGGAAAGGATTTTTCCAAATAAAAATTATTTGGAAATAATAATTCCAGTTAAGGATTTTTCTTTTCTAAGAAATTCAGGTCTGAATACTATCAGAAGATGAATTTAGGGAATAGGGTGGAATAAAAAGGAATAGATTGGAGAGGTTTTGAAGATAGACAGAGAGAGGACTCAATAGTGTAGAGAAAGAAGAAAAGAAAGTTAACTTAACATTATGGTAAGATTGGTAAGACTGAGACTTTCTTGTGATGTTAGTTCAAAAAAGTTGGAAAGGGAAAGGAAAAGACATAGCCTCATACCTGTTGCCCTCAAATTCTTTGCAAACTATATTACTTTACATCTGCATGTTTCATTCCATTTATTTGAGAGATGTTAAGATTTTTCTAAAATTGCTCTAGGATTGATCTGGAAGTAATTTTATTTTGTAAGTACTCGTTTGGAAAAAGATGCAATACATGTTGAACCACCAAATGTTGTGTAAGTTTAGTTATGGGAAATTGTACCCTAATAAGTACTGTCACCACTAATTAGATTAACTATCAAGTGGAGAGAATTTTGGGATACTTTTGTTACTTTAGGATTTTTCAAATGGAATTTGTCCTGTGTATATTAATAACTGTAGAATAAACAGTTTCAGCTTGATGGTCTAGTTCATACTACTACTAGTTAAAATAATCCATTTCCGTCTTTGTAGTGTGTTATAGTAGAATATGTTACATACTATTTCTTTAGGATCTACTACGTGTATAGCAGGTACTTGACATGTATTAACACTTTAATTTTTACTGCTTCATGAAGTAATACTGCTGTATTATTCCAGTTTTACAGATGGACGAAATGAAGGTCATTGAAATTTAAGAAATGTCCCTAGGGGCGTTTGTAGAGTTAAAATTCTAGATTGTTTTTCCCAAGACCCATGTTCTTTCTACCTCTCTCTTCTTGGATTAGCCATCAGAAGAATAGGAATAAAGGGTGGGTTAGATAACTGATTAGACAACAATTTAAATCCATGAAGTGCTACCCAAATATTAGCTGGTGTTTCCTGTGCTTTTCCTTCCTGTGCATGAAAGGGGGCCTTAAAAGGCCAAGTGAGATCTGTAGCCCTAACTCTAGTCATATGGTATTCATTTATCTTTTGGATAATCTTTCTATCCTTTTGTAGAATGCTTAACAAATCCTAATTAAAAACAAATGTACAATTCAGCAAACAAACAAACAGTTGACACAATTGAATAAATTCTTAGTTTTGGCAAATGAAATTAAAATATGCTTAAGGGTCCAGCCTCTGGGAAAATGGGTTTTGAAGATCATTCCTTTTGAAGAAGGTGGACTGGTTAGTGCTAAAGACTCATTGTGGTACCTAGCACTTTTTTTTGTATGTCCCCTTATCTCATTTCCTGTCCTTAGCAGCCAAATAATTCTTTAGCTTATTTTTCTTCATCTTTGCCATTGATACTTACTTCAAGCTACATTGAAGATGAATTTTCTTGGGCTACATATAAAATATAATATGGTTAGTGTATATATGTAATAAAACTCCTTTTAAAATATTTTTATGACATGAAATACAAGCCCAAGTTTAATAATTAAATAAACTCACATGTCTGCTTGATAACAATAAACACCTTTCTCCACAGGTACACACATCTGTAGGTAGGTTGGAATACTGTTATTGGTAATCACTACATTTATTTAACAAATTGTACAAGTTCGCATAAAGCGTGGTATACAAGGTTTTGATCCGATTGTGTGGTGACCAGGAGGCCAAGTCAGTACTGCACTGCGTCCTTCCCCACATGGCCTTCCATTGTCGCCTACCCAGTCAACATTCAAGTGCCAAATAATCGAGTCATGAAAAATATCACTAAAAATCATCTAATAATGTTAAAAGTTTATAGTTTGGGGTGGGTGAGGGTGCCCATTGTTAGCTGTCCAGGGCTGTATGTGGTCTGTGGGCCATTGGTTGAACCTGTCTGGTTTAAATCATCATTTTGCCTTTTTTATACAGCATCTAGTTTTTCGGGCCTTTCTATATGCTCGTTTTTGTTGTTTTGTTGACACTGTCAGTTTTCTTTATCACATTGTCTAGTATTTGCTGGGTTGAACCCAGGGCATTTGCATTGAGCTACATCCCTAGGGCCCCCCCCCCTTTTTTTTTGTGGTGCCGGGGATCGAACTCAGGCCCTTGTGCTTGCAAGGCAACCACTTTAACCACTGAGCTAAATCCCCAGCCCCCCTTAGCCCTTTTAAAACTTTTTATTTTGAGACCAGATCTTGCTAAGTTTCCCAGGCTGTGCCGAAACTTGTGATCCTCTTGTCTCGGCCTTCCAGAGGGCTGGGATTACAAGCATGTGCTGCCATGCCTGGCCCCTTAGCATTTCTCTTGTCTTATTTCTGTCCCAGTACTTAACTGTAAATACACTGTCAGGAGATCCAGTGTCCATGTACTTGAGCATTTTCATAGACTTTTTGTTTTCCTTAATCTCTTTACCATATTTAAGCTATTGATCATCATCATCCTTGAGGCCTCTATTCTTTGTTTGGGAGTTAGAAACATGTATCTTTGGCTCCATCTAACCTGCTAAGGCCATTTTACCTGGCAGCTTGCTGGTTGTTGGACTCTGGTCCTCAGCCTGTGGCCTGTACTCACTAGCAGAGAACGGGTGGAGCAGATTGGCACTGTGCATCTTATAGTGCTCTGCACCCTGTGGACTTTTAAGTAAATAGTTGATTTGTCTTGCCACTCTTTGTGCTCTTTCTCTTCCTTTCTGTTTGATCTTCTTGTGGGTTGTGTATAAAATGGTTTGCCCACTTTCGCTCTTGTCTCAGATTAAAAAAAAACTATAATATATAAAAAATAGTCTATGTCTTTTTCAAAGCATACTTTTGAGAAGAGTGATATGGACTAAATCTTGTGGTAAATTCCTGTTGGATTTGAAATGCTTTAAAAATTTGGGAAAGTTTAATGACTATCAGTTAGTGGCTTTACTGAGAAAATTTTTGTAATCTTTTATTTTAGTATAGCTTTCATGGAAGGGTGTTTCTGAAAAAATAGATCAGATTCTATGACAGCAAAAGTAATTGCAGTGAAAATCTCAGTATCGGAATTCCCAAGCTTGTTTTCAGAAGTCTTTGCTATCACGACATTGCACTGTGACAGCTCCTTGGAATTTGTTAAGATTTTGACCTGAATTTGCTAATACCACTTGAGAGAGTACAGAGATAGCAGGAAACGAGTAGCATGAGCAAATGTGGATTAGGCTAATACTGTTTTAGTAGAGCAATTTTTGAGATGACTTGGTTTTTGAGAAGGAAGCACTACTGAGTAATGCCATAGTTTTGTTGTGCTACATTAAATGATCTTTGAAAACTTGCTTCCTGAAATTTTTACCATTAAGAGATTTGAGTCATTCTCTGTTCTCAAATGTGTGTTACCTGACAAGAAACGGGGTTATTTAGTCCAGAGAAATGACAAAGAACTTTGGATTTAGTCTGGAAATTCTGGCTTAGTCCTCATCATTATCTATGCATATGAACTTCAGCAAGTCATGCTATACTTTGAACTTGAGGTTTGTCAAATGAGAAAGTAGAGTAAGTGATTTCTAAGATGGTAACTACCACGTTATTTAGTTGGAGGCATACTTATAAAAAGCCGCACACACTAACCTTCAAAATTACTTTGTGTCAAGAATGTGACACTTTGGCTAGGTATGTAATTTAGTGGTAGAACGATTGCCTAGCCTAGGGGGCCTCTGGGATTGAACCTCAGAACCACCAAAAAGAAAAAGCAATGTGACAAACTTGTATTAAGAGATAAGAGTTTGCAATATTATCATTACCTCTGAGAAATAAGAGTACAGCTGTATGTTAAAAATGATAGAATAGATGCTCACATCAGCTGCAATGTTACATATATTATAAAATTATTAGAAGATATTGCCAAAAAATGGAAATGCTAAAATGTGAAATCCAGTGTGTGTATGTCAATTTCAGGGTTACATGGTACCTTTGGTTCAAAAATTTTTAGATTTCTGTTTACACGGAAAATAGGTAAAGTGGCAAAAAAGAGTGAAATAATAATAATAATAATAATGATGTTTGTTTAGTACTTACTGTGTGCCAGTCACTCTTCTGAGATGAATTTATAATCTATTTAGTTCTTAAATTTCATTTGGTAGGTATTTTATACATGAGGACACTGAAGTGCAGGTACGTAACTTGCCTGCACTGTAAATAACATTGTATGACTAAGTCTGTGTGATTCTGGAGCCTCTGTGTCCACATACATTATCTTGTATTTTAATCTCAGAATGCATATAGATGTGCTGGCCCTGGTGATGCATGCCTATAATCTCAGCATTCTGAGAGGCTGAGGCAGGGGGATTGAAAATTTGGGCGCAGCCTGGGCAATTTAGTGACTTAACAAGACCTCGCCTCAAAGTAAAGGGCTGGGGATGTAGCTCATCGTGAAGGCCCTGGGTTCAATCTCCAGTATATACCACCAAAAAAAAAAGTGGGGGGAGGGGCCTGGGGATTTAGCTCAGTGGTTAGTGTGCTTGCCTAGCAAGCACAGGCCCTGAGTTTAATCTCCAACACCAAAAAAAAAAAAAAAAAAAAGGTATATAGTGTGAATAAAGTAGAATTTAAATTTAATTATTTGTTGATTGTTCGGCTAGGGTACTACATGCCTCCTTAGGCCATGTGCTGTAATATTGTAACGTAATTTTCATCACATATGTTGATTTAGTAACATACTCGAATTTATTCATCTAGGTGGCCTAGGTTTGAATTCTAGTTCTACCATACAATATTTGTGTAAGCTCTCAAAGAACACTTTGTCTGAGCCTCAGTTTATTCTTCTGAAAAATAGGCTTAATAGGCCTGTTTCATAGGGTTATTGGGAGAAATTAAATTCATGCAAAAGGCTTAGAATGGCATGAAGTAAATGCAATAAATGTTAGCTATTACAGTATTATTATGCTTTTAAATTTTCAAGTCCTTTAACAACATTTCTTTCAAATGACATTCTTGCGAAAGGGATGGGGTCTAGACTCTTGTATTTAGTTTCATTTTACAGAAACAAATTACATAAAGGAATTTGTCTAAGTACATAAGAACAAAATGAAAGGATTATTTAGCTGAGTGTGGCATCACATTCCTGTAATCCCATCTATTCTGGAGGCTGAGGCAGGAGGATTGCTAGTTTGAAACCATCCTGGGCTAATTAGACCTTGTCTCTGCAAAAAGGGCTGGGGATGTAACTCATTGGTAGATTGCTTTGCATGAGTAATGTTCTGGGTCCTGGGTACCACCGGTACTATGAAAGAAGAAGAAAAAGGGGGGAAAAAAGATTATTTAACTCTAATCTGAAATGGAGGAGGGAGAGTTGGTAGTCACTGACCTGTGGTGTTTTGAAAGAGACCACTCCCAGCTCCTCTTTCCTTCTGGCCTTTGGTTCTCGTCCTGTCGTTAGAGGGGAGATTACTGCATCATTCTTGTGTCCTAGTCATCTAAGAAGTGGAGAAACACATTTGAAGGCTATTGGATTTGCTGGGAACTGGGAAACAGCTTCCCTTCTTTTGGGGAAAAAAGATGAACTGAATGGGAGACATTGAGCTACCAGTATGATTTATTGCTATCTTATGATTTTTTTTCATGGATTTAACTCTTGAACTGCTTCAGCAAAATCCCACCCTATTGTGCTGTATCAGTTTCCTCTGACTAGTCCTTCATAGGCATTTTTGGGATCTAAGTGCTTCTGGTTTTTTTTGTTTTGTTTTGTTTTGTTTTTAACGGCCTTCTGCTGCTGCAGTACTGTTCATCTCAGCTGCCAGCACCTGGTTTTGGTGCCGTGTGGTACTGAATGATCTCTGCATCGCTGTAATTAGATCTTGGTCAGACTTAACCTTCTTGTCTCTGATGAGAAAGGTTTTTTCTTTGCATCCCTTCCATAGGCATATCGATGAGAGTATTAGAGGCTCTTCCATAGCCTTTGAAAAACCCAGGGAGTTTTTGAGGAGTCATCTTGTGTTGGGGTTTCTTTTTGGATAGCATTTCTCCACCTGTAGCCTTCCCTTGTGTCTGGTACATAGAAACAATGTCGTGAGCAATGTATTATACCTCTCCATGCAAGGGACTATTAGTATACATGTAGGCAGTATAAGAATCAAAGCATATTGAATTAGGTTAAATAATGACTGAAGATAGTTGAAGCAATATATTGTAGTGGAGGAGAGCTTCAGGATTGGCAGCTTTAGATTTAATTCCAGTCTGCTTTTTAATACCAGTATGAGCCTGAGCAAATTGCCTAGCTTCTCTGAACTTCTTTTTTCTCATGTGTAAAACAGAAATACTTAGTTCTTAGAAGGATTAGATGAGATAACAAATTTATAATAACCTAAAAGAATGCATGATATTGGCTGCCCAACCCTTTGAATGTATTTTATTTTATTTTATTTATTTATTTTTTTGGTGCCGGGGATTGAACTCAGGGCCTTATGCTTGCTAGGAGAGTACTCTAACCACTGTGATAAATCCCCAGCCCTGGAATATATTTTAAAAGGCTGCTGAATTACACACTTTAAAATAATGAATTTTATGATACGTGGGTTATATCACATAGCATATATGAGATGTACTCAAAATATATGGTGATGTTTTAATTTGAAAAATTTATTGTATTAAAAGACACATTGCTATTAATCCCCCTCAGAACATTCCCCCTCCTCTTCCAACACGCTTAGCCATCGTTTTTGTAACTTTCAGAAGCAGTCCTCGAAGTCTTCTTTTGAGCATTGGTAGTTGCATTGTGACTGCCTTGATGTCCTGAATCAATTCAAAAGCTGACTGTGGGGTTAAGGATTTAGCTCAGTGGTGGAGCGCTTGCCTAGCACGTGCAAGGTCCTGAGTTCGATCCCCAGCACCCCCTCAAAAAAAAAAAAGCTGGGTGTGGTGCACACAGGTAATCCCAACACTCTAGGAAGTTGAGGCAGGAGGATGCCAAGTCCAAACCTACCCTGTTAGTGGTGTAGTGAGATCAGGTCTCAAAATTTAAAAAATGTAAAAAGGATGGAGAATGTAGCTCAGTGCAGAAGTCCTGTGTTCAATCCCCCATACCACTAAAAAAAAAAAAAATTCTTTACCTTTGATGTTCATTTTGACTTTGGAGAAGAGCCAGAAGTTGCTTGGTGCCGGATCCTGTGGATAAGGTGGATGAGGTGGATGAGAATGCAGTGTAATGTTTTACGAGCCTCCTTTCCATTGGATGGCACTTGGCAGCAACATTCACTGGATTCTTGATCATAACTCATAAAGACACTTATAAAAGAGGACTTCTAGAGTTGCTTCAGAAAGTGGCAAGAATGATGGGATAGGTGTGTTTGAAGTGAAGGGGAAGTATTTTGTGGGGGATTAATGGCAGTGTGTCTTTTACTGTAATACATTTTTAAATTTAAACATCACTATATATTTTGATCTCCTCTTACCTGTATCAGTACTTCTTTTTAGGGCTGAATAATATCCCATTGTATGATAATACCAATTTGGTTTATTCATTAGTTGGTGGACATTTGCGTTTCCACTTTTTGGCAGTTAGAATGTTGGCTATACAGATTTTTCTGTGGACATAAGTTTTCATTTCTTTTAGGTATGAATCTAGAGTGGAATTGCTGGGTCATATGGTAACTCTGTATTTAATGTTTTGAGGAACTGCTGCCAAGCTTTTCCCACAGTGTCTGGACCATTTTGCATTTTCAACAGCAATGTGTGAGAGTTCCAATTCTTTTACGTACTTGTAACACTGTCTCTATTTTATTCTAGCCATGCTAATGGGAGTGCGAAGTGGTTTTGATTTGCATTTATCTAATGACTAAAGACATTGAGCATCTTTTCATGTTCTTACTGGCCTATTGTGTACTTTCTTTGGAAAACTGTCTATACATATACATTACCTATTTTTTAAAATTGACCTTCTATTTATTGCTGAGCTTTAAGAATTCTTTGTGTAGCCAGGTATGGTGATGCCTGCCTGTAATCCCAGCTACTCAGGAGGCTGAGGCAGGAGAAATGCAAGCTCAAGTCCACCCTGGGAAATTTAGCGGGACCTTATCTCAAAATAAAACACAAAGGGCTGGGATGTGACTCAGTGGTAGAGCACTTGCCTGGCATATTTGAAGCTGTGGGTTCAATGCCCAGTGCTGGGCGAAAAAAATCTGCGCATTCTGGATACTAGTTTCTTGGATAGAAGATTTGCAAATATTTTCTCTGTGGATTTTTGTATCTTTTTCCAAGAATACATTGCCCACACAATATTTGCTGCCCCAGCTCCTACATTAAATCTGAAAGTTCTGAATTCCAAAACATAGCCCCAAATGAAGGATTGCTGGTGTATATTTGTGTTGTGGGCAATAGTTTCTTATTATATGGCTCCTTCTTGGAACAAATCCAGAGGGATTGAGTTTTTGTATTGAGACTTCATTGGTTAGTAAAGTCTGGCACTCAAGCTGGGCATGCTGGTGCATGCCTGTAATCCCAGCACTTGAGAGGCTGAGGCAAGAGGATCGCCTTGAGTTTGAGGCCAGCCTGGGCTACACAGTGGGTTCAAAGCCATCCTGAAAAACCATAGCAAGACTCCGTCTCAAAAACAAAACAAACAAAAAAAGGCCTGGCACTAATTTCCACAACTGTTTTTAATTAATTGCTTTTGTTTTTAAAAAGAACATTGTTGCACTGTGTATTAATTAATATTGGGGAAGGTATTTTCTTGCTCTTTAAAAATACTTGAGGTTTTTTTTAATGATTTCTTTCTCCTCCAGTTATTTATTTTGGAAATTTAAAAAATGAAACAGCTGCGTGAACAGCATTATGAGTACCCATACACTTTTCACCCAGATTAGTAGTTCTCAAAGGGCTGTGCATGGATCTCTGGAGGTTTCTGAGACCCTAGGAGGGAGTTTGCAGAGTCAAAACTATTTCCATAATGCCAAGATGTTTTTGTCTTTTTTTGGTCTAGTAACATTTGTACCGATGGTGCAGAAGAAACCAATGGTGAATAAAGCTGCTGGTGCTTTAGCAAAATAAGGGTAGTAGTATCAAATTGTATTAGTGGTAATTATGTTCATGGCACATTTGTTAAAAATCAAATGCCAGTTCACTGATAAATGCTCTTGCTAAGTAGCAAAATTAAAAGTATTTTATTGTATCTTGACCCTTGATTACATATCTGTTCAACATTCTGTGTGGTGGGAAGTTCACATGAAGACATGTGTATCACGGTGTGGTGGTTATATCAAGGAAAAACACTAAGGTGACTGTTGGAGTTGCAAGCTAAACTAGCCTTTTTCTTTTCATGAAGTATATTTTTACTCGAAAGGATGGTTGGCTGACAAACTGATTGTTCAGACTTGGGTAGGATGGCAGACCTTTTAGAGATCAAGTACTAAACTGTATCCCAAAGCCCACCTGTCACAAAGTGCCAGCACTGCAATTAAGCCTGAACATTGAGGTTGTAGCTTAGAAAACACAACTCTACATCTTTTGTCTGAAAAGATAAACACAATAACATGCGTGTTATGGGTTTGCCACCACTGGACTTGGGTATTTGGCTGACATAGTGTTGAAAAAAAAATGAACGAAATGTAGCTTGTCAACCTAAAGGAAACACCTGATGATGTTTATCACCAATGGTAAAATTTGAGTCTTCAAGCAGGAGTTAGTATTTTGGGTAACTTTTATTTGCCTCCATGAGCCTGGCAACTTCTCAACACGTAGACTTTTAAAAGTGAGTGGCGATATTAACAGAAGTGATTTTTTGATATTGTACATTTAAATGTATTAACATACAAAAAGGTCTACTTTTCATCAACTCAGTGAACCAATATTTTCCAAAGGACCAATAAATGCTTTTATAAAAGTAAAAGATCAAATGACTTTATATAACAGTTTGAAAATTTCATTATTATGGCTTCTCATTCCACATTCAACAAATTTTCAAAAACTACCACTTGTCACGTTATAGCATAATATCAGAGAATACCTCTAATCATCTTAAAGGTTATTAAAATACTTTCTTCCAAATACATATTACGTAAAGTTGGATTTTCTTCATGTACTTCAAAACATTATCTTAAAATGATTAATAAATACTGCCTGAGTTGTTTGCACTCGTTGAGTCTCAGTACCCAACACCTACCACTTAAAGGAGAAGAGGGTTATTTTGGCTTAGGGTTTTAGACGTTTCAGTCCATGGTTGATAGGCTCAAATGCAGGAGCTGTGAAAGGGCTCGCCTGGTAGGAAAGCTGCTCACATCATGGCCAGGAAGTGGAGAGAGAAGAGAGAAGGGAAGGGAGATATTGTACACTCTTCCAGGTCACACCCTCAGTGCCCTGCCTTTAACTAGGCCCCACCTCTCAAGAGTGAATCTGACACAGTGCCTCCATGGCCCAGTCACATTCCAAAAGCCCTGCCTCTGAGCACGTGAGAGTTCTGGGGATCATTCTTGATCTAAAACATAGCAAATACAGAAGAAGATATGATAGTGCAACTACAGACCCTTAAGAAATTTGTATTGTAGAAGTGTAAGACCAGTGTTACTCTTACGTTGTTTTGTTTTTTGAAAATAGTATTTTTCATTTTTTTGTTTTTGGAAAGTATTTTTTCATTAAAGTTTGTTAGTTATGATAACATATAATAGGTTCATTGTTATTTTAAAATCATGACATTTAAAATTTTTGTTTTTAATTTCTTACCTAATAAACAGATGTAACCTCCATAAACAAGCTCTTTGGGATCTTCACTCATTTTTAAGGGTATAAAGGAGTCCTGAGAGCCAAAAAACTGAGACGTTCTGATGTAGATTCATAAATGTTACTATTTTGTTACATTCGCTGTCTGTCTGCCTTTAGTTTTCCCGAGTTGCCCCCACCCTGCTGGCCCATGGCTGAAATATTTGAAAGCAAATTTCATATATCATGACCTAAATAAATAATTTAGCATCAACATTTGTACAGTGCCTTAACTCCAATGTAGATTATCTTTGTTCCTCCAGTGTTCTTTGTATCTGGCTCTCTATAATGAGCGAGACAGTAAATAGACTATTTCGGTTTTGAGGGCTGTGCTGTCTCTCATGAGGGAAGAGTGTCCACAAACAGTATGTAAAAGAGTGGGCATGGCTGTGCTCTAATAAAACTTGTTTTTAGATCCTTGATTGAGAACAATCCACTCAAACTTTTTTCTGTGTATATGTCTTTAATAACATTTTCCTTTTGAAGGGTCCAGGTCATTTATAATGTCCCATAAATTGGATTGTTTTCTCATGTTTAGATTCAGAGTGAACATTTTTGGTAAGAAAAATAGATGATACTGTACATTTCTGTTATGTCGTATTGGAAGGCACACATTCTTGGTCTGTCCCATTACTATTGATGGTAAATTTGATTTTTCCATCCTAAAGGTGTCTGGTCCCCTTTGTAAGCAATCTTGTGGGAAGACTGTGGGATGATGTGAATATCTTGTTCCCCAAATAAATGATTTTAGTATCCCCTATAGTCTTTGCCTCAGTCAATTATTGGTGGTTATGATGAAAGTTTTTGTTTTGTTTTGTTTGGGTTTTTGGTTTTTTGGGGGGTATGTGCTGGGGATTGAACTCAGGGCCTTGCACTTGCTAGGCAAGCACTGTACCACTGAGCTAAATCCTCAACTCCTATTTTTGTTTTTTTAAGACAGAGTCTTGCTGTGTAGCCCAGGACGGCCTGAAATTTGGGATTCTCATGCCTCAGACTCTGGAGTGCTAGGATTGGGGGCATGCACCACCCCACCCAGCTGCAAAGTTCTTAATATCTGCTTAAGTAACAGCAGCAATAATTACCAAGTTGTAATTTCAAAATCCTCATGTACTTAGAAAGCCCTTTTCAGACAATCGTCACTGTAATTCTGTGGTTTAGTTTCCCATCATAGACTTGTCTCCCTGGGAGGGCGAGGTTGAAAGATGGGGTCTGCATGTGTTGAGCTGAACAGCTGTCCTCTAGAAGCAGGGTTCCAAAACACTGTACAGTGCTTTTCTCTTCTCAGCCCGAGGCTCCTTAAGAAGGCAAAAAAAGAAAAAGGAAGGAAAAAAAAAAAGGCATCTGGCCTACCCTGATTGGAAGATATTGTGGCTTTGGGTGGTTGTGCTTGTTCTTTACCACTATTTCCAATATTTCTTGTGTTTTAATCATTCAGTTTCTGGGTCTTATAGTAATTTTTATCTAATTATATGTTAAAGCTTGTATTGAGAGCCAACCAAGTAGTTGTAGCTAGAAAAACGCACATAATAATCCTCTTAACAGAAACATTTCCCCCACCAACTTCTAATGAAAATTTTCAAACATATGGAAAAACTGATAGACTGCTCTAATGCTCCTTTCACCTGGGTTCAGAAATCATTAACTGTTTGCCTTATACTTCCATAGCTATTAGTATCTGTATTTAAGACTGGGGATACAGCTCAGTGGTAGAGCACTTGCTTTATTAACATGCTTAAAATCCTGGGTTCCATTTCGAGCACCACAAAGGAAAAACAGAAACATATCCCTGCACTACTTGATAAGCTACAGATGTGTAATCCTGTAGAATAAGGACAAGCTACTATATAACTGCTATACCATTATTACACCTAAACAGTTGGTTTCTTATCAGTCCATATTCAAATGTCTCTAGATTTTGTAGGGATGTCTTTCACAGTTTTTTTTTTAAGAAATATTTCCTGGGCGCCTGTATTAGGCGCATCCTAATAAATGTTGGTGCACCACCAAAAAAAAAATATTTCCTGGAAACAATAATAATTTGATATACAATTGGACAACAAAGTTCTGTCTTTGGTCTTTTGTCATAAAAGAATAACTACTGTGTTTATGTGGTGCCCCTGAAGGTAGCTATAATTAGTTGCATTTCATTGGTCAATAAAATAAGGTCACCAGATCAGGGGTGGGGAGGCTGGATTTAGTTTGTGATCAGGTATTGAACCTTTCAGAATATCAGTGATGAGGGCTGGGGATGTAGTTCAGTGATAGACGACTTACCTAGCATGCATACGACCCCAGGTTCCATTCCCAGCACTGCAAAACATCCTCTTCCTGATACCCTCAAGGATATTACTGATTATGATAAAATGAAAAAGAAATTTAAAATGACACCAAGCATGATGCAAATCTTTATTGAATAATCATTATATTCATAATATTATGGTACTAGTGGGAATAATTGGCTATTCTGCACTTTCAAAGAATTTTGTTATAGTTGGAGTACTACATTAAAACACACCAGGAAGTGTCTGTATGAGTGTACTGTTAAAAGAACAAATGTGATGCTTCTGCCATAGTAGTATATGCTTACTGTGCTAAGTGGAAGTAGGTGCTCCACAAGGAGAGTTAGTGAGCAGTGAGAAGGGGTGGATTTCACTGAAGAGGATATAGCATTGGGCTATTTCTTGGAGAGCTTTCATGAGATGGAGAAGGGCATTCCAGGAGGGGATGTGTCAAGGCAAAGATAACCTGAGAATTTGTCCTCAGGAAATAATGTGTACATTAGATTGCCTAAGGTAGGAAGAAGGTGGTGGCCAGCATGCCAGGGATTGAGGGGCAGACAAAGGAATTTACACTTTAACCTGTAATTGTTGTGTGTACTCCTTTTAGACCTTGTTAGTCACATTTATTCTAAATCTGTTTGTTCAGCTAATATTATTGCCTACTGGGTACACTCGAATTCTTTGAATGTCTGCTAGCTTTGATCACTTGCAGATGTAAAATCAAACTGTGTTCTGGCACATGGTTTATATGTAGATACAGAAATAGATGCAGAAAATGAATGAATGGGGTAGGATTTTTGTTTTGTTTTGGTTTTTTGAAATAGGGTCTTATATGTAGTTCAGGCTGGCTTTGAGCTCGTTTGTAGCCCAGGCTGGCCTTGAATTTACAGTGATCCTCTTGCCTCAGCCTCCTGAGGATTACAGGCATGTGCCACCATGCCCAGTTTGAGATGGGATGGTTTAGGTGAGTTTGAGGGGATAGAATAGTTGGAGAATTTTGTTGTTGAGCGATGGATTGGGGGAAATGTTCAGTTATAA
This sequence comes from Hystrix cristata, assembly GCA_004026905.1. Lineage (NCBI taxonomy): Eukaryota > Metazoa > Chordata > Mammalia > Rodentia > Hystricidae > Hystrix > Hystrix cristata. Next base: position 120,077 of record PVJO010002843.1, on the reverse strand, counting down.
GGAGGCTTTGCTGATGTTTAAATGTGTTGCGCAAGTTCATTTATCATCTTTATAATCTGAGTTTTGTTAGGACAATGGTCATTCATGTTTGAGGGGCTAAACATAAGAAAATAGTAAACCTTACGACGAGATTTTTAATTTAAATTATTTTTGATGGTACTAGGGATTGAATCCAGGGCCTCTGCACTGAACTATATCCCCAGCCCTTTTAAAATTAAAAAAAATTTTTTTTTTGTTTACTTTTGTTGCCAGGGATCGAACTCAGGGCCTTGTGCTTGCTAGGCAAGCACTCTAACCACTAAGCTAAATCCCCAGCCTTTTATTTTTTATTTTGAGAGAGGGTCTTGCTAAGTTGTCATGTTGCCTAGATTGAACTCAAACCCGTTATACTCCTGCCTCAGCCTCCCGGAGTGCTGGGATTACAGGTGTGAACCACCATATCCGGCTAAGATTTAAAAAAAAAATCTTGATCATTATTTAGAATACAACCCCCCCCCCCCAGAATACTAGTAGCTCCTAAACAATTTCTCTTTTGACTTTGAAATTCTGCTGGCTTTAAAAAAGGTTTTATTATTTCGTACCAATCTCGGTAATTTGAGTGATCAACACAGTTTATGACATTAATTAGAACTGAAGCTATCTTTTAGAATTATTGGATCTTTTCCATACTCTGCCTATTTTAACTTACAGAGAGTTAAGACCAACATATAGGCTTATGCTGATGTTTATTGGCTTCCCCTAACAAGGAGAGCTTTTATAACTAGCAGAAGTCATCTGGAATATTTTTCATCAATGGGTTTTTAGATCTGACACCTAGTGTCAAATGGGTAAATGGCATGACATGATAGAGGGCATTATTATCTGAACACAGAGGAGCCAAGTCCCCATCACACAGTGAGACCACTGCTTGTAGTCCTTTTTTAAACAAAACAGCGTATGATTGAGGTTTATATTCTGGTCTTCTGTTGTTGAGAGACTTAGTGTAGTTGGACAGATAGCACTTAAATATAAAAAAAATCAATACTGGGTAAACCACATCCCTCTTCGTGAAGGAAAACTAACTGGAGTTCAATGTGTGCTTCAGTGCTTCAGATACAAAGGGCTTTTAATAATGCTGACTTTGTGGGTTAAGAGTCTTACATCAGGATTTTATCCTGTTACCAAGTTTCAGTTCACACTAATAATTGTTTTTGTGTAACACTTTCTGGTTGTGTTTTTCACAGATGTTATCACATTTGAACTTTTAGAGCACCGTTATTAGATGGGGGAGCAAGTATGTTTATATTCCTATTTTAAGCTGAAATTTAAGATTAATAACTTAAACTCAGACTTTACCTCACATTTCTTACTTAGTGCACTAAATGATTCTGCTTTTCATGGCTTTGTTTTATATCCAGATTATGTTAGTAATGAATTATGTTATGCTGAGTTCTGTTCCGGAACCCAGTAGAGTATATTTTTTAACTGAAAACTGTGTTTTCCATTACTTTTTTTTTTTTTAACTATTCAGGGGAGTTAAATGAGCTTGATGTTTTGTTTTAAAATTAAAATTCGAATTGAAGAATTTGATCCTGAACAGATTCTTGAGTTAGAGTTAAAATATCCCTGTTTAACTCTTTGTGGATTCAGTGAACATTTATCTTCTGTGTGCTAGGCTTCATGCAGGGAGTGGGAGGTGGGGTGCCTTAGGAATTCAAGTATTAAAGTGGAAAAAAAACAAGAATTTGAAGTCAAGTAGATATGAATTCAGGCCAGCCTTGTTATTTATTAGTTGCAAATTAATAAACCCTTTGGGACTTCAATTTCCTCATCTCTATAATAAGGATAATAATACCTATGTTTTAGAATTGTTTTGAGGAAAAGATGAGAGACAGAAGAAGAAAGGAGGAAGAGGAAGAAGGGGAGGGAGAGGAGAGGGAAAGAAGGGGGAGGGGAGAGAAGAGGCGAGAGGGAAAGAGGAGATGTGCTCAGTATCTGTTTGTACTATGTAAGACATTCCGGCCCATAGGTAAATGAACAGACAAATAGCGGTCAGAGTTAGCCAAGTAGACAGGAAGCGTTTGGCTCATCTAATGCAGAATAGAATGACGTGATTTTGGCTGCCAGTATATTGTGTTCTGCTTTTGTTGAAACTTGCAGTGCTCACATGGTGTTTCCCAACACTGTGTTGAACTTCTCACATAGCAGAAGCCGAGTCATTCTTACGGAGTATAAATTGTTTAGGAAACCTCTGTAGGTTTAAACTTATGTTGCAGTTCAGTTGGTGGGAAAATCACACTCTAGCATAGTGAAGGTCAGGTGACAGGTGCCTCTCTGGATTGGTACCTATATTCAGTTTCCTAAATGATAAGCCATCAAAAACAAGAATGGCCACCCAGGGTGAGAAGTCCATCTGACAGTGAGTGAGGCCAGTGAACTAAATGGGATGAAAGACTAAGAACTTATTTTGTTTTCTGAAAAGGTTCTGCATTAATTTATAAACATTTATAGAGCATCTATTGTATGTGTGTCTGCCAGGCACCATTCTTTTTTTTTTTTTTAATATGGTACATTTTAGATGTACATAGTGATAACATTCATCTTAGGGGATTTGTACCTGTGCCAGGCACCATTCTTGCTAGACATACAGTGGCAGTACTGGGGAAGCCCCTTTTCCAGTAGAATTACATTCTGGTGAGGAAGGTAAATAATGAATCTCAGAAAATACAAGAATCGTGAAGAGAAATAAAACAGGAAAAGCAGATGTCAAGTTAAAGAATGTGTACTTATTTTTAAATAGGATCTTATTTTAGATAGGATGATGTGGAATACTTGTCTGAGAGGTAATAAACAGAACCTGGGATGAAGCGAGTGAGTGACCATTAAAGAAAAAGAACCGAAATGTAGTGTGTTTTAGTCACCAGGTCCTTGGTATGAGTAGAGCTCACTGACTTCACAATTGCTTTAGGAGGAAGAAGAGAAGGTGATTACTTTGTTGAGTGAGTGAAATCAGCTCATATTGTAAAATTTGTCTGCTAAAGGGAGGGAGTGGATCTGGTACTCCTGAAAAGCAGCCCGCGTGCCATCTCTGGGACACACATGTTACATTGTAGGTGCTGCCTGTCCAGAAAAATTGTATTTAGGCATCCAGGAAACCTAACAATTTTTGCCCCCTTCATAGTACAGTATTTTAAAAAGTATAGTCTTTCAACTGTCTATCAGAATACAGATTGAAAATATATTGGCTGTGCTACAGAGCCACTTAATAAGAATATTTGAGGATAGTAACTGGGTGTTGGCATTTTAACAAGTACCTTGGCAATTCTCTATCTATACTGAGGTTTGTAATCTTGTTGCTAGAAATCATCTTTCCCCCAGGCTTAAGTGAGCAGGCAGGTAAGTACCTGCTTATTTAAGATTCTTTGTTTCCTTGTGCATTGATTTAATTCTTGGATTTGATCTCTGATACACTGTATCCTCTACTTTAAGATGTGTTGATGAAAAGCTACAGTGATAAAAACAGCATGATACTGGCTTATAAACAGACATGTGGATCAGTGGAACAGAATAGAGAATGCAGAAACAACTCCAGGTGCATTCAACCATCTGCTCTTTGACAAAGAGGCCAAAAACAAAGTGGAAAGATAGCCTCATATGGTGCTGGGAAAACTGGGTCTCTACATGTAGAAGATTGAATTTAGACCTATCTCTTTCATCATGTACTAAGCTAAAACCAAAGGATCAAATATCTAAATATTAGAACAGAAACAGTCTCCTGGAAGATAAAATAGGTAAAACTCATAAAGACATAGGCATAGCCAAGGACTTTCTGAACAGAATCCCAGTTGTACAAAAATAAAATCAAGAGTCAACAAATTGGGTTGTATCAAATTAAAGATCTTCTGCACAGCAAAGGAAACAACCAACAGAATGAAGGAGCAACCTATAGAATGGAGAAAAATTTTTGCCAACTATTCCTCAGAGGACTGGTGTTAGTGTCTAGATGTCCCCCCAAAGTCTCATGCAGACATGGGTGGGGCTTTTTCAGAGGTGGCTGGATCTAGAGCATGTGATGCTGGGATTAAGTGTATGCGATTACTAATCTGTCCACCGATTGGCACGTGCCCTAATCCCAGTAGCCTACATAGAGCATAAAAGGAGCAGAAAGAAGCTGCTAAATTCCTTGCTTGCTTTTGCTGTCTTCTGCCTGCCATGAACTGTTTCTTCTCTGCAGTACCTCTCTGCCATGCCACCCTGTGTTGAGCCAGCCAAATATGAACTGAAACCTCTATAAACTGAGCTAAATAAACCTTTCCTCCTTTAACTTTGTGTATTGAGTATTTTGTCTCAGCAATGAGAAAGGTAAGACAACTGATATGTAGAATATATAAGAACTCAAAAAAATTGGACATCCCCCTGTAAAAGACCGAGTCAAAAAATGGACAATTGGAATGAATAGACACTTTGCAGAACAAGTACAAATGACCAATAAATACATGCAAAAATATTCTACATCTCTAACCATTAGAGAAATGCAAATTAAAACAACACTGAGATTCTATCTTCCTCCAGAAAGAATGGCTATCAAGAAATCAAATAATAACAAATACTGGTGAGGCTGTGGGGGAAAAGGGAACATTCTACATTGTTGGTAGGAATGTAAACTTGAACAACCACTATGGAAATCAGTATGGAGATTCCTTAAATTCCATTCCACCCAGCTATTCCCCTTCTAGGTATCTTCCCAAAAGATTTAAACACATTATATTACAGTGATACACGCATGCCCATGTTTATAGTGTCACAATTCATAATAGCTACATCTTGGAAGCAGGCTGTATGCCTATCAACACATGAATCGATAAAGAAAATGCGATATTTATACACAATGGAGTACTACTCTGGCATAAAGGGTAAACTTGAATCATTTGTAGGAAAGTGGATGCACCTTGAGGCCATAATTTTTTTTTTTTTTGGTGCCTTGTTTAAACTGAGGGCCCTGTGCTTGCAAGGCAAGCACTAACGACTGAGCTAAATCCCCAGCGAGGCCATAATGTTTAAGTGAAATAAATCAAACATACAGCTTAAATATTTCATGATTTCTTTTATATGAGAAAGCCAAAGTAGAAGAGCAAAATAGTAAAAATAACAAAAAAATAGCAAAAATAAAAAATAGATAATATATTTGCTTGCTTGCTTGTTTGTTTGTTTATTGATTGATTGGTTTTTTGAGACAGAATCTTGCGACTGTAGTCGCAGGCTGGTCTTGAACTCACTATGTAGCCCAGATGGGCCTTGAACTTGTGGCAATCTTCCTGTCTCAACCTTGCAAGGGCTGGGATTGCAGGCGTGCCTCTCCATTCCTGGCTCAGAGAAATAGATCTTTTTTGTGAAAGGGAAGGGAACCAGGAGAGAGAGGAGAGAAGAGGATGAAAAAAAGAATTAAAATGTGTTATGTTCGTGTACCAACTCCTCTATGATGAATGTAATCATTATGTACTGCAAACATTTACTAAAGAAAAAAAGAAAAAAAAAAAAAAAGATGTGTTGATGAGACAACCAAAACCCAAAACTTTGTCCTTTTCCCTTGCAGGATTTCGTTTTCACCGTTGGCCACATCTCTTGCTCAGCCTCTGAACGGAGAAGGTTGAATTAGCTGTAGATTGACGTGCTATATAGAAAAGCTTACTCACACTCAACACTTTTTTTTTGTTATTGTTAATTGAAATTCTAGTTATTTGCTTGTGATTGAGTTTATACTTTGAAAAAAGATTGTCTCTAGCATGTAAATTCATTAGTGAAAGAGAAAAACAGAGAATGAAGATCCTTGAGAAAGTGTATATTTAATAGTAGACAATAAAAATTCAGTTTGATTTCAAGAGAGGAGGTTGAAACAATCAGAAATGGCAAATGTAAGCTGTCTGTAGCTGGTCAAACTGGATCCTTAATTAAAAGCATCATAGCCGGCCAATGCAGTGATACTCACCGGCAATCCTGGCAGCTCAGGAGGCTAAGGCAGGAAGATCAAAAGTTTGAGGCCAACCTGGGCAACTTAGACCCTTTCTCAAAAAAGGGGCTGGGGATGTAGTTCAGTCTGAAGCCCCTGGGTTAAATCCCCGGTACTTCGAACACCACCCCCTGCCCACCCGCCACTGCCACATCATACCTAACATTCTAGTGGGTGACCCATTGAAGAAAGTATGTACCGGCTCCCCATCTTTAATTTTAATGGTTACCGCTGTTACTGTCTCATGGTGAGAAGACTGCCAGCTAAGAAGCCTCTCGTCCAGGACCCGTCTCCAGGCCTGTGACCAAGCTTAGAACCTTTGTACCTTGTGTTTTGGGTATTGTTAGGTCTCCCACTGAGACTGGGCCTTTCAGAATTCCAAAGGACCTTAGAGTGAATGAAGTATATACTAAGATTCAGAGAAATGAAATTATTTTCTCCAAGGCCTGGATACTAGACTGTGAAGTCAGGTGATAGGATTTCCTTCAATGGGGTCATCTCATTTTGTCATTTTTAAAAATGTGTCTACTTTATCTGGAGAAAGTTATCCTTCTGTTTAAAGGTTTTCATATTTTTCCACTCTAGTGGTTGGTTGCTTCTGACCTTACTTAGGGGAACCTATTAAAGTGTGAATGATAATTTGTATCTTGCGTCTTAGTAAAAATTATGTAATATTTGAGAGAAAAGCTCATGAAATAAGTCATATGGAGTAGTAGTAACTGGTCCTGCATCATTCTACAAAGCAGTAGAGAAGTAGAGTTCACAAAGGGTTGGTTTCTTTGCTTGGCACCATATACCACATTGACTTCTCTGGTTGCTGTCATTTACTGTATTTACTTCCTTTTGCCCTCTTTCTGTCGCCACTTGACCCTAGAAACTCAATCTTACATAGAGCTGTCGTGGGATATAAGATGTCTGAGTTTGGAATCTGGACATCTAGGTCCAATTTTGCTTTCAGGACTTCATTTCTTCTCTTTGGGACTTATTTCTCCCATTTTAAAAAGGAAAGCCTGAACTGGATGATTGCTGTTCAAGGATCTTTCCAGCTGTGATATTTTTTGGGCAATACTGGGGATTGAACCTAGGGCCTTTGCACTGAGCTGCATCCCCAGCTCTTGTTTAATTTTTTTATTTTGAGACAGAGTCTTGCCGAGTTGCTGAGTTTCCTGGGCTGGGGTCAAATTTGCAGTCCTCTTGCCTCAGCTGGGGTTACAGATGTGCACTACCATGTTCCACTTCCATCTCTAATAGTCTTTATTTTCGTGAATTCTAAAAAGTTTCTTCTGATACTATTTGATGAAAGACTTCAGTTTGTAGTTTGCTTTGTGGTATAGCATAAATTCTGCATTGGAAGTTCACCAGTACTCCTCGGGTGGTCTCAGGCTAAAGTTTATTTTTTTTTTTCTTTCAGGAGAAATGTTTCTGAGTATAGATTCTATGGATAAACCAGTTTTTGTTCTGTTATTTAAAAAGAGATGGTAAAAATTAAAAATAACAGCAAGAGAAGTCAACTTGCAACTTGGGTCTGTAGGAAGTGCATTAGTGTGTATCCCAAGTGCGATTATTCTGGAACAGCAAATGCCTCATGTCTTTATAGGGTAGCAAGGCATTGTGGCATTTTTCTCATGCTATTGCAAAGAACAAGGAAGTCCAAAGTCTATAGTTTTTGCTTTGGGAAAACGAACGCTAGCTTACTCCTGGGCCTGAGAGCTGAGGGAGTTACCGAGGACAGAGTTTCCCAGCGTCCTTTGCATTCCTTCCTAGTGGTAGGATTTGAGCCCCTCTCAGCTTTGTTGGACTGGAAAATCTGCATTTCAAGCTTAACATGTTTGGTTTAAATTATGGAGGTTTCTTTTTCCTGAAAAAGCCAGTTCAGCCCCAGGATAGCCAAATGGTTCTCATCGGGTATTCAGAGCAATTTGGACCTGAGTCTCTCTAGAGGCTCTAGGATTCCTGGCTGTTCTGGGGTGAAAAAGCGTAGTCCAGCTCTGCACTGAAGAGTGTGCCCTTATGCTGTATTCTTCTGTGTGGGTGGGGCTCTTTCCATTCCTGCCTGAATGAAAAGCGTTTAGCTGACTTCCTGATCATGCCCTATCTTGTCCTCCCCGCTTTTTTTTTCTTCTTTTTTTTATTCTTTGTTGCACCGCAGCTCTTCCAGTCATGGCACTACACAAGGAAGGAAACATGAAGCTCTGTACTGTGTTTGTTTACTGGAAGAGAAACTTGAAGTGTATGAGGTAGGAAAGCCTTTAGATCTCCTGCTTTGTTCACAGGGCAGGTTTTGAATGAGGAGTGGGGAAGAGAGGGGACATAGAGAGACCCAGATCCAGAATGACACAGTAGACTAGCTGAAGTATTTGAGGACACAGAACTTTGAGTTGCTGACAGGGCAGAAATACTTGAGGAATGCTCCTGTTTTGATAACTAGGTTATTTTTAGTTTGCAGAAAAAGAGTTTCATCAGTGTGCTGGAATCTTGTAGTCATGTTTGTAACCTAAACTAATCGGTTTAAGCTGTGCCAGAAAAGTGTCAGGTGGCACGCTCATTTCCTCCTAACTTTCACTGTTGCCTCCTTAACTCCTGCAGTCCTGTGGCAGGGAGGGAGGGCTTCAGGGCCCTGTCGGTGGGGAGTAGTCCTGCTGGTTGGGATGCTGGCCTAGGAGGGAGAACCAGCGTGTCGGGCCCTGCAGTGGCTCATTTGTTTGGGCCTCAGATGTCGGCTGTAGATGTAATATAGTACTTCAAACCAGTGTTCACTCATGTCACCCCGAGCACGGCTTTGGGGGAAACTGCCTTCGAACCTGATTGTCTGCCTTTCTAATTAACTTGACATTTGCTCTCCATGTCTTTTGGTTCCTGACCTGGACATTTTGATTGCCATAAGTGGTTTTTAGTGGTGGTTAAGCTCTGTTATCATTCACGCAGCACACCTTTATTGAGTGCCCACTCAGATGTGTACCTGGCACTGTTGTGTGTCCTTCTGTGGTTGTGTTTTAGAGATTCTAAATTTTACATGTCATTCTTTTGAATATCAATTTGCTAATTACGTTTTTTAATTTTTAAATTTACTTAAGATTATATGAGTTATTAGGTCAGAAAAACATGGTCGGTGATCCAGTTTTGATTTGGGTATAATACAGTCATGTACAGGGGTGTATATAAACTCGCTTAAAGAATGTGGAATGACATGAAGTAAACAATAGCTAGTCCAAGTAAAAGAAACCGGCACTAAATCAGCTGTGCATAACTCACTGCATGGCTGCTGAGAGCTGTAGGGTCTGTAGGGTTTGCAGCTTCCTGCTGGAGCATGTTTTCTCTAATTTCTTTAGCTTTATGTACAATGACATGTGCAGGCAGTTTAATAAGTGTGGCTGTTTGTCATCTTCAAGATTTTTTTCCTAATCTGGCCTTATTTTTTCTTAAAATATAATAAAAAATATAACTGATGCTCATGTGGACAAGAAAAGCTTCAGAGATAGCTCTGTAAAGTAGTAGCAGCTAATAGACTGATCATCTCATCAGGGAAGCCAGGGAAAGGAGCTGATGGTCTGTTTTCTACCTGTTCTGTACACTGAAGAAAGAGGCTACATACAGATAAAGCTTGTCTTTAGTTGTTAGCAGCTTGCTTTAGGCCAGTACATAATTTACAGTTTGAGGCTCAATTTCCTCACATATAAAGTAGATGTGATAATACTAGCTGAAAAGGTTGTTAGGAGGATTGAAGATATGGGTATAAAAATACTCTGAATTATGAAATAATGTATAAGCATTAGATATTAGGAAGCATATTATTTGTTTTGTTTGAGATAGGATCTTGCCGTGTTGGCCAGGTTGGCATTCAACCCCTGGGCTCAAGAGATCCTTCTGCCTCAGCCTCCCTAGTAGTTAGGAAGTATATTATTTGGGGACCTTTGAGGCCTCTGTCAGGACGTCTTCCGATTCTGAATTTCACATGGTTCTGGACATTCTAGAATCTGGACTTCCTTTAGTTATTAATAAGGAAAGTAATACTATTTTGTTATTTGACAGTGTGTTCATGTGGAAGATGAATTATTTTTCATGACTACATAAGTGCAGACACTCATAATTTTCAGCAGTTTAGTCATTAAACATTTACTGGTGCCAAGACTTATGTATGCATGTGCTTGGTTCAGAGATGAAATGCATAATCCTGGCGTTTTGGGAGCTCAAGGTTTGGTGTGGGAGATAGATAAGCAGACAATTATAATACAGAATGAAAATCACTATGCTGGTAAACTTAGGGACTGTTAAGAGGGCCTGTTTCCACATGATTCCTCCCAACTGCCTCTCTAGACTTTGTTTAAAAGCTGTAAGAAGCCCAGCATGGTGGTACATGCCTGAAATCCAGCACCCCGAGATGCTGAGGCATGAGGATCACAAGTTCAAGACCAGCTTGGGCAGTTTAGTGACTTAGGAAGGCGCTGTCTTAAAAAAAAAAAAAAAAAGAAGGGGTTGGAGATACAGCTCAGTGTGAAGGCCGTTGTTCGATTTCCCAGTACTGCAAAAATCCAAACAAACAAAAGCATAAGTGCTCCTAGCGAGGTCTAGAGAAATGGAAAATTTGCCTTACGTCGCACCCTTAGCTGGCCCATCACAAAGCTGGAACCAAGATCTGAGCTGTCTTACCTACTGTTGCTTTCAGCTATGTTCCTAGTTGCATCACCACTGACCTGTGCTTCCTATTCGTTCTGCAGCTTTGCCTTTTTCAAATAGCTTCCTCTCTCCCCACTCCGCCTGCCATCCTTTCAGCCTGTATGTTTATTACCTTTATGCCTCACAGTTACTACTTTTGCAGTAGAAGACCAGGGAGTCTTAAGTTTGAGTTTGTATATGTCTTTTGGTGGACATATGCACTCGTTTCTCTTGGATATATACAGTACTAACAAACATGATTGTTTGACTTTGGTAGATACTGCAAAGCAATTTTGTGGTTTTGTTAGATATTAGTATAAAAATTTTTTTAATTATGAAGAATTTAAAAAATACACCAAAGTGGGGAGGCTAATACATGAATCTACATTTATCTAATTTTTAAAGAGATTTTACATTTGCTTCGCTCATTTCTTTTTTTTTTTTTTTTTTTTTTTTTTTTTTTTTTTTTTTTTTTTTTTTTTTTTTTCTTTTTCTTTTTTCTTTCTTTCCTCTTCCCTTCTCCCTCCTCTGTACTGGGGATTGAACCACTTAGTGCCTTCACACTAAGCTATATCCCCAGCCTTTAAAATTTTTTTTTACATTTTGGGATATAATCTCTCTAAGTCACTAAATTTTCTAGGCTGGGCCCAAACTTTAGATCCTGAGGCTTCTGCCTCAGCCTCCCAGAGTGCTGGGATTACAGGCATGTGCCACCATACCTGGGTCTTTCTTTTTTTAATTGATTAGTATGAGATTTAGTTACATGAGAATATAGATAGTCATAGCCAGACTCAAAATGAGATATTAATGCTCAAATTTTCTTCCTGAAAAATGTAAAAATGTAAATAAAGCTGTTGTAAATAAGGAGGGGAGGGGGAGTGGAAGGGGGGAGGGGTGCGGAAGAGGGGGGAACCAAGATATATCATGTACAGGTACAGATTAACTATGATGAATGTGATCATTATGTATACAATGTACCAATCTATGTTCTTGGTAAATAAAGGAACACTTTTTCCCTTCCTGGATAAGATTTTTCTTCTTTTTCCTATCTCTTTTGGAGACAATACAAGAAGAGGGGCCTAATTCCAAGTACAACTCCTAAGAGTGAGTTTTGGGAGTGTGTCTGAAATTGGGATAGGTACTTGCTGGTCTTGCTTAGGTCCTGTGAATCAAGGCAGGATCTTTGATGAGCCCTTGGCAGTTAGGTTCCTCATGCTGATGCAAATACTCCCATTTCTGTGGGGATCTAATGACCACCCACTGGGCTTATACTTTCTGAGTGTCTGGAGACCTGTTCAAATAGACTGGGTTGAGGGTAGTGGGCAGAGTGGCCAGGCACAACACTTATACTTGGGGAATGACCTTTTGGCTCCTGCTGTACAACTTCCTTCCTTTTTCTTTTCTGAAGAATTTTAAAGCAGATCTCAGACATACTGTCATTTTACTCCTACATATCTCAACATGCATCTTTAATTACATATGGGTATTTTCTGTAATTAATCATAATGCCATCATCAAAATAAATACAATTAACAAAACCTTCATAACATCTAATTTCTAGTTAATAATCAAATTTCTTTGTCTCAAAAATATCTTTGCAGTTAGTTTGTTAGAATAAGGGTGCAGCCAAAGTCCACATGGTTCATTAGGTTATTTTTCCTAAGTTTCTTTTAATCTAGAGTTGTTCATTTTCTGCTGTTACCTCACTTTTATGTCATTGACTTGCTGTAGAAATTAGGTCATTTGTCAGATATTGAAAGCTCCTCAAGTTTTCCTAATATTTAGCCGGAGTGGAAAATCCCTGAGATAGGAGTGTATTATCTCAGAACCTTTTCTTTTTTAATGAGGCAGCGTTTTGCTATGTCGCACAGTCTAGACTCGAACACCTGATTTCAGGCAACCCTCCCACCTTGGTGTCTTGAGTATCATGCACGTGCCACCACACCTGACAAGGACTATTCTTAGAGAGAGGATGCGGGTTGGGGTTAGGACATGCATGCTGTGTGGGTGATTGACGCTATCATGACAGAGCATCTTTCACAGAAGTGGAATGTGGCAGTAGAAATGGTAGTATATCTCAAGGAAGCATGCTTCATCAGTTTTCACATTCTATGAGAATTTTCTCGTTTGGTTGGAACTTCAAAAGTTGATTATCCAACCCAAGAATTAGACTCTGAATGGAAAAAAGCATATATGACTTCTTTGCTATTATTTTCTTATGTAGACCATGAGATTTTTAAATTAGTGACCAAAATAGCCAATTAGATACTGGAAAATAGGTCATTCACAGCAATCCAGATACCTGAGGCTTAGTTAAACTTTGAGGGATTAAGACATTAAATTGGTATTCAGCATGTGGAGGACACGGTAAAATACTTGCGCAAGCAGGATAAAGAGGCCATGATAAAGTACAGTGATGGTTTCTTACGCTGGGAAACCCTAGGGCGAGTCCTCCTAGTTCGTGCCAAGCACCTTATAGCAGTTAGCTGTCATATTACTCCATTCTCTTTACTTGCTGGAGCCAAATTGTCTAAGTAGTTTTGTTTTAACTGATCAGGTATAAGCGCTCAACAGTTTCTGTGGAACAGTGATGAGGTTAGTCATTAGCATAGACTGAAGTGGTATATAGGAAACCTGGGGAAGCGTGTAGTGTAGGTTTGAGGTATTGTGGGATCAGAGATTGTCAGAGTTAGGATAGCCATGGGCTCTCGGATTTTACAAAGCCTCCCCCAATTCTGTATTTTATTTTAATTAATTAATTTTGCAGTTCAGGGGATTGAACAGCTAGGCAAGTGCTCTACCACTGAACTACATCCTTGTTTCTACCCATTCTACTTAATGAATTCCTATGTACCCAGTTTCAACACCTATGAACTCATGATCAATCTTGTTTCATCACACTCTTGCCCACTTAATCTCATCTTACCTTTCCCTCCCTTGCTCCCTTCCTTCCTTTTTGTGTACACTGAACACAGGGCCTCATGGATGCTAAATATGTGCTCTCCCACCAAGGTATACCCCTAGCACTTCATCCTGTATTTTCAGGCCAGTTCTTAATATTATAATTTCATCTGTATGTCAGTGTATATCTCTCTCTCTCTAAAAGACTCTCCCCTTCCCAGGAGTTCTTAAAATTAAAGCACCCCTGTAATTTTAATATATAAAAATTGCTAAGAACTCACCAATATTATTAACTATCCAGTGATTCAAATTTCATTTGTCTCATTAATATATAAATATTTTTGCAGCTTGTTTGTTGAGTCAATTAAAATTAAGATTGTGGTTGGTTGATACGCTTTATTTTTATTTATTTTTTTGGGTGCTGGGGATTGGTTTATATGCTTTTAAAGAATCTTTTATCAATAGATTCTCCATCTTTCATTTTAAGAAACTGTGCAAGATATCGTAGTTACCTGTTGTATAGCACAATTTAACAGCATAAAACAATTCTAAGTCAGTTTCTGGAAGGTCAGGACCTGGGTGTGGTTGACTGGGCCTTCTGCTTGAGGGACTCCACAACTCTGCAGCCCTGGCTGCAGTCATCTGGAAACAGAACTGGAGAAGGGCAGGGCCTGCTTCCAGATGTACTCGGCGATCAGTGGCAGGATTCAGTTCTTCTTGGGCAGTTGAACCAAGGGTTGGTTGGTAGATGGAAGCCCCCTTCCAACTCTGTGCTCTCCATGCCTCTTCAGCATGGCAGCTAGCTTTATCAAAGCAAGCAAAAAATGGCAAGGGTGAGAGAGGGATTGTGGGGGCAAGTCCATGTGTGCACATAAGCACATGGGACTAAGAAAGGGACCAGTTTTTGATAACCCAACTTTAGAAGTGACATCTTCACAACTCTCACCATATTTTCCTTTTTCGAAGATGTAAGTCACTAGTTCCAGCTTGCACTCAAAGGGAGGGCCGCACATAAGAACTTGGATAGTAGGAAAGGGAGATTAGTGGGAGCCGTTTTGGAAGCATCTTCTAGAGATGAACTCTGGCATCCACGTCTGCTATCACTATGTTTGCCTTTTTCCACATTATTGATGCCTTTAGGCAGAAAAAGGCCTAGGATGCTGGCATTTCATGTGCCTCTATCTGCATCATGACTGTTAGTAAGCAGTCTTCTTGTGTGACACTTTGGTATATATCATGCTTATATATGTCAGTAACCCAGTTGAGTTATCAAGGATCATAGATCAGGCAAGTATGATAAAGGGGATTCAGGAACCCAGGCGGGGGAAGGGAAGGGGATTAAAAAAAGAAAGTTGTAATCTGTACGTGTAACTACTCGCCAAGATGATTGTAAACTACATGAATTGCAAACATGTACTAATAAAAAAAATAGGATCATAGTTTAGGATAGGTTAATTAGCTTCAGGCTCTTTCACCTTAATCAAGAAATGAATCAGTAGGGCTGGGGATTTACCTCAGTGGTTAGAGTGCTTGCCTTGCAAGCTCAAGGCCCTGAGTTCAATACCCAGCACCAAAAAAAAGAGAAATGAACCAGTGATAGGTCCTTAAAAAGTATTGAGTCTTTCACACTGTGCCAGGCCTTTGGATGTACAAAAGGAACGAAATAGAAAAAGAAAAAGTTGGTTTAGAATTGTGTGGTGTGTGTACCGTAAGTGTGAAAAATGAGAAATCACGTCAGGTCAATTCAGCCATATTGTTGAATGCTTTCTGTGTATAAAGCTCCATGGTAAGTGCTGTGGGGAGTCTAAAACTCAGTAGGACAACCTCTACCTTTTAAAAGCGCCCTCCTTTAGAGATGAAACAAGATTAAACCTAGAATGTAGTGTGGACTGTGGAAATTGCTCAGGTAGACACAGGAACAAATATTCTGGGAGCATAGGATGGAAAGGTTTAGAGTATTGGGACCAAAAAGGCAAATAGAGATTATTGCATCTAGTGGTCTTTAGTATTCTGGTGACACAGAACCATTTGGTCAAAGGGGTGCAAGGAACCTTGCTAAGATAAGGGAATCAAGTAAAATTAGGAAGAAAATCAGGAAATGGAAGACTTGAGTTGAAAATAGGCAGCTTAGATCACAGAATATTTTAGAAATAAAGGCTTTATAAGTGAAACTTACACCTAAAGCAGCCAAAGGTAGACTGCTTTGTGTGCCTGTAATATAACTGTGTTTTATAATGTACAAAGTACTTTCACATACATTATTTCATTTGATGCTTATAATCTTGTAGTCAGGATACATCATTTTCATTTTACAAATGAGGAAATTTTAGAGAATTATAATTCTGCAAGGGTCACAGAACTAGTAAATCAGAGAGACAAAATTAGAATTTAGGATTCCACTGTTGATTGCCTGGTGTGTGTATGAATGTAAGTTGGTTTTATTTTTTTAATGCTGAAGATAGTGACTGGAGGCTTATTGGCAAGCATGACTTACTCAAATAGACACAATCAGAGGAACAGAAGGGAACTCAGGGAGGGGAAAGCCTATTTCCTCTGACTTGGATATCCTCCCATCCTTTCAGATGCAGCTTGGTTACACCTCTGGCCACACCCACCTACCTCTCTACATCTCTGGCCCCACCACCTACCTCTAGTATTTCTCTAAAATTACTACTAGTGGAACTGCCCAAGTTAGTTTCTCAAGGTTCTCTTTTCCAAGGACTTCCTGATACATCTAGACAAAGGGAAAAAGAAAAATGTGTAGGCTTAATCAGAATGGTGATGATAAGAAAATTGCATTTATGCCAGGCCTTTTGTGCTTAGGGACTTAATATGTATTTGTATGCGGTCCTTACAGCAGCTCCATGAAGTTAAATATAATCTCTCTATACAGTTGAAAAAAGCCAGAGTTGTGAAGTGTTGTGGTTTTTGTTTGTTTGTTTGAGAGATGGGAGTCTCACATTGTTCCCTAGGTTGGTCTTGAACCTGTGGGCTCAGCTGATCCTCCTGCCATAGCCTGTCAAGTAGCTGGGAGGATAGGCATGTGCCTCCACATCTGGCTGGTCACAAAGTTTAATCACCAGCACTGCTCACGGGCCTGAATTAGAGTTGGGATGTAGGTCCTCTGACTTAGAAGACCATGCATGCTCTTCCCGTTGTAGTGTGTTGCCTGGGCAGCAGGCAGGGTAGAGAGAGTGTGGAATAGAGAAAAAGGGACTTTCTGTAGAGGCTATAAAATGGAAAGACAGCCTTTGCTGGGAGTAGAAATAACAATGACCCTCCAAAACTATGTCTTTAAAGTGGAGAACAGCATAAAACCTTTTTTTACTTGGGGCCTCTAGTATGTACAGCTCACTGTTCTATTCCTGATAGCACCAAGGGAAATTACATCGACAGCCATTTAATTTCTTCCATTGTATTAAGGGAGATTAAATGTTTGCATAAACAAGAACCTTTGATTCTCTGGATATTTAGGAATCAGAATCAGTTCAAGGAAAGTTACACTCTGAGCTGAGTGTGAGTTTGAGAAAGATGTGAAACCTTCAGGTGACCAACTGAGACTTGCAGTTTATTCCCCGGACAGTGCGAGAACAGTGCCTCCCCACGCCACCTTCTCTTCATCACCTTCACTTTCACACAGGCATACTTTTCTAAAAAGCCGTCTGTTTGCTTCCTTGCTCCTCTCAATCCACTCCAGTCTGGGTTGTCTGGCCCTGTCATTCCACTGACACTTCTTAGTGAAGTTACGAATGGCCTCCACCAAGCTGAGTTCAACACACTTCAGCCTTTAGTTTTCTTAGCCCACTGACACTGTTGACCACTCTTCCCTTCCAGAAACACTCCCCTCCCTCTCCTTCCCCCACCCCGGTTTTTTGGGGGAGGTGTTGAGACAGGTTCTCACTATTATCATCTGGGCTGACCTTCTGAAATTCACTATGTAACCCAGGCTGGCATTGAACTCATGGCAGTCCTCCTGTCTCAGCCTCCCAAGTGTTGGGATTCCAAGTGTGTGCCTCCACACATGGCTCAGAAACATTCCTCTCTTGACTCCCAGTGCATAACATTCACTGTTCTGTTCTTCCCCCAACCTTGTTTTTGCAGGCTCATCCTCCTTTCTGCAGCTATTAAATGTTTAGTCTCCCAGCCCTCCTCTCTTCTCATAGTAGACATTCTTCCTGGGTGACCTCAGTCCTTCTCACTGGTTGTAGTAACCACACCTGTATGGACGTAAATTTCTATCTCCAGCTCAGCTCACTCCTCTGGGCTGTAGGGCTATCTGTCTATTGTCAGGCAGGTGCCATTCTTGGTACTGGGGATAGAGTGATGAGCTAGACAGAAGTGGATGTGGTTATGAGGTAGAGACAAGCAACAGACAGAAACTGTCAGATTGGGAAAAGTGTTAAAGAATGAGCATGCACCGTGGTGGTATATTAATGTTGAGAGCTACTTTATGTTGGCTGATCGAGGTGTTTACTGAGGTGGTAAAAGTTTATGCTGACCTTTTTTTTTTTTTTTTTTTAGTTTTTTTGTGGTGCCGGGGATCGAACTCAGGCCCTTGTGCTTGCAAGGCAAGCACTCTAATCACTGAGCTAAATCCCCAGCCCGCGAGATGTCAGGTAGGCTATTGGATATGCTTCTGGGTTTTTGGTTATGTTTCCAAAATTTGGAAGTCATTGGAACTGGGTTAGATTACTCAAAGAAGGGAGAGTACAAGTAAAGAAAAGAGGCTCAGCAAAGAATGGGAAGGATCAACCTGTGGGCTAGCAAGAAGATAGTAAATTGTGCTATCTTGGAGCCAAGGAAGAATGTGTTTCAGTGGAGAAAGCAGTCATTTGTGATAAATGCTTGTTCAGAGGTCGAATTTAGTAGAAACAAAGAATGACCATAGAATTTGGCAAATTTGAGGACTTGGACCTTGCTGTAGACAGTTTCAGTGCAAGGTTAGGAATAAAGAAGGCTGATGGGAGTGAACTGAGAAAATGAAAGAAATGAAGTTGAGTGTAGATAGCTCTCTAAGGAGGCTTTGCTGCAAAGAGCAGAAATGTTGAGTCTTCAGTAGCTGGAGGTGGAAGAGGTATGAGATCAAGGGAGAGTGTTTTTGTTTTTGTTGTCGTTTTAAGGATGGAAAATTACAGAATCTTGCTCTCAAATGTGATCTTTGGATCAACTTAGAAATCTGTTGGAAATACAAACTCTTGGGCTCTACCTGAGACGCACTGAATCGAAATTTTCATTTTAATGAGATCCCTAGTTGATTTTTATGCAAAGTTTGAGAAGCACTGGCCTAGAGGTGGAGTTCTTAAGCTGTCTGTGATGCAGGATCAATGAATTCTTTTCCAGCCTGTCAGGGACCTATATGTGGTGCTCTGTATGATTTGTACACACCTTATTCCACATGCACCTATGTGAGTTCATTGCTCTTACGTTCTAGACCCTGCTTGAGAAGGGCCTGTGGGCCATGGACTTGGGTATTGGAGCAATTGTCACCTTCTACACAGATGTTTAAAGGTTCGCTGTCACTTTGTGTAGTTATGATGGAGGGTCTGTGAGCCAGTACTTATTGTGGACCTCACTCCAAATCGTGCTCTTATATAGCAGCATGTTTGCGTGCTGGATGTAACGAGAGAATTGTGATGGAGGGAAGGAAGGGGAGGGCAAGAGAGGGGGGATGATGAATATGAAGCTGTCAGGGATTTGGGTCTATAAAAGAGATAAATAGTTATCATTCTAACTGTAGGGAAAGCAGAGGGCTGGCATGTTGTTGGATTTAGAGGTAAGAAAACGAGGGTCTGAATATTGCTTCTTGGTGGCAGTGTTATCATCTGATAGAGGCTAGAGGTTTATCAAGAGAGAGAAAACTGTGTGAAAGAGTCATTTTGGAGAGTGGGAACATGAACCTAGGAGGGGGAACGTGGCTAAATTGCTGGCAGGATCAAGGCATGTATTTGAAGTTTGTGGTGATGAATTTAAAATACCAGTTGATGATACTAGTGGTTGTTTCTCTGTGGCATTTAGCTGCTTTGGTGTAGTCCTGGAGTGGTTCTTAGTTTGGTTTAACTAGGATTGAAGTTTTGAGTGTGGAGGAGGAGGAGGAGGAGGAGGAGGGTAGGAATGTTAAAGAATTTGCGAGGGAAATGATGAAGTATGAACATGAAAAGGACCTAATGGAGTTGTAAGGATTTCATTCATTTATCTAAAGTCCCTAGAACAAATGGTGCCTGGTATGTGCTAAGTGCACAGTGTGTGCCCCTTGCTGTTGGTGTTAGTACCATCATCTTGCCTGGACTGTAGAGCTAGCCTCCTGACTGATCTCTGGGGATCTTTCTGCTTCCTTTCATCGGTTATACTGAAGCTGAAGTGTTCTTTTTGGAATGTGTATGTCTTACCTCTAGTTAATACTTAAATGACTTCCTTAGCTCTTTGGATAAAGATTCAGATCCAAAATTTGCCCTCCAAGGGCCTGCATGGTGTGGCTTTTGCTTCCTCTCTAGCTTCTTCTTTCTTTGTATTTCTACTTGTTTACAGTTCCTTGACCTTTTGGCTTCTCAAACGCACCATGCTCCCTCTTGCACCTAGAACATTTTCAGTAGGGGAGCCTTCCTGGACCTCCCTGAGTGAGTTAATTTCTATTAAATTGTATTTTGTATAATTTATACTTAATAATAGGATTTTTTTTTCCTGTTGGAGTATGCTATAACTGTTATGAGGATGAAGTCTGTTTCCACTCAGTGCTTCAACCCAGTGCTGACCTTAGAGCTTGATGCTCTGGGCAGTTGATATTTGGCTGAATAAATGAGTGACTGAAAGGATGAACACACTACTCAAATTACATGTAGGCTTCTGAAGGTTGAGCAGTAGAACAGGACTGGTTTTCCTGAGGTAGGATTTAAGAGAGAACCCTAGAAGTTTGGTATAATGGAGAGGAGAAAGCAAACTTCAGAGCAGAAAATACCTGGAGGAGAATCTGTTTCACCACTTATCAGCAATGTGACTTCGAGACTTTGTTTTCTTCTTCTTTGTAAAATAAACATGATGGAGTTTATCTGAGTAGGATTACTATGAAAATTAATAGATAATGAAGCTCTTTTAGTTTCTTTCTCCTCAGCGTAGTTGTTGTGACTTGCTGTTTAACTACGTTTGCCACACATACTGTACTACCTATCGCCACTTGATAATCCTAATATAGACCCCGAGCAGGTAAAGGGCTCTGCATGTTCTTTTGATTCAACCAGTTTTCTTAAAGCAGGAGAGTAACTAACAATTTTAGACATGTCTTTCTATTACTGAGCCTCACAAACGTGGAATAACTGCAAAGAAACCTGCTCTCAATTTGCTGTTAGAAACGGCAGAGCCAGGTGGTGGTTCTTTGAGTGCCAGTTTTCAAATAGATACACTGATCTCAAGTTACTGTTATCAGTTATTAATACATACCCGCCTAGGTGCATGAAAGTTCTTAGAATCTTTTCTTTCTAATTCTAATCTTGTGTATGTTCTTGGTTCTGTGGTAAGGTAAAAAAGAACCTGAGGCACAGAGGTGAGATTGCTGGACTCTAGTCCTGTGTCTGTTACTAGTTTTTAAAAAGGATCATAAGTTTGTTAATCTCTTTGCATACTTGTTATATCAGGGCTAAGCATATCTGCCTTCTCATCTTCAAAGGTTATGTGGATTAAAAAGTTATCCTGGGAGAATGAGAAGCACTTTCATAGGAAAGACATTTTAGCAGCCCTCCATTAGGACATACACTGAAATCTCTATTATTCATACAATTTAAGAACTAATGGTGACTTCTGAACAATTCTTTGAGACAAGGCCTCACTGTAGCTCAGGCTGGCCTTGAACTTGCTGTGTGACCCGAGCTTGTATCGAATTTGTGATTCTTCTGGCTCCAAGTTCTGGGATTAGAGGCCTGTGTTACCATGCCCAGTTAAATATTAATTCTTTAAACATTTGAATAATTATATACTACTGAGATAGTGTGATGAATCAAGTGGACATGTCTGAGATTTACTGTTTTTTGCCCTTCATTTGGAGCACACTTGCTTTTTTTACTTCACTGAGCTCAGTTACAGTAGCTGTGTTTACTGTCCTTGTGTGCTGATTCTGACATGTGGTTATCTTGGGGTTACCCACTGCAGATAGTCTTTTCCTTTGAGAATGGATTTAATTTTCCTAGTTTTTTCTGTAACTTGGGATGATTGTATCCTGCACATTGTAAATGTTACATTGTGGAGACTCTGGGTTCTGTTGATGTTTTTATTTTAGCAGGCACTTAGATTACAAACTCCAAACTGCCCCGCCTATAGCAGGTGTCAGTTCCAATCTTAGTCCAGTTCTTTTATCTTTCAGATGAGGTTTTTGGATTTCGTTCTGTGCATGAATGGTTCAAGGTTCAGCCAGAGATTTAGGCAGAGTTTGCACACAGAACCTGGGACTCTCCTCTGGTTTTTGTCTTTCCTGTTTCCCACTATATCTGGCTGCTTTAGGCTCTATCCTCTGGTTCCTCAGGACAGGAAGTCTAGGGTTTTTTAATTGGAAATTCAGCTGGATTACTCTCAGGCCAGAGCTTCCAGAAATGGAGAATTACCCCATGCCAGTCCTTTCTTACAGTTTTCAATTGCTTTCCAAAAATGTTCCAGCTTTTTTCACTTCAGATAGTTGTTTTTTGTATTTTATCCAGTCAGTTTATAATTATATCTCTGGGAATGTTGTAATGGAAGCAGAATCCCCCAGCTTTCATTCATTCGCTTAGTATTTGGGGAGGAAAAGGACTCAACCGTTTTCACTTTGATTTGTTGGTACCCTGAGGCAAGTCTCTGCTCCCTTCTAGACTTACATGTGTCCTGGGAAAGTGCAGTTGGTGGACTCTGCATACTCTGTAGAGAGTCTTTCATCTGTGCTTCTCCACAGATAGACGTCTGTAGGTGTGCCGCCACTGTCAGCAGCAGCCCTAACAACATGGAGTCCCGGAAGGAGATCGCTGAGGAAGGTGGTGCGGGTCGATCTAGAGGGTAGACAGTTCTCTGAAGGAGTAGCACTAAAAAGTCTCATGATATTTATACAGTCAGCACACTGAGGATGGAAGAACTAAATAACATTCAGAAACAAAGGAAAGAAATGACATACTACTTACTTCTTAGAAAAAAGGAGAGGCATAGACGTTGAAAACAAATCAGGATCATCTGGAGTTCCTGTTTACTTTACTTTTGGCAGTGCATTCCATCCTGTTTTGAAGAGAATACCCCCCTGGGTCTTAGTAACTTGTCAACAAATTTGGCTGTGGGTGGTGGGTGCTGGGGGAGTAGTTTTTTAAGCAGGGGTGGTGGTGGTCATTGTTGGGCTATAAAGACTGCAGTGGCGATAGAGCAGATTTTTTTTTAAACAGGGAGAATGTACAAAATTTACTATGTGCCTAAGGCATTGGGGGTATTAGATTTCCATAGACCTGCATTTCTTTAGCTATTTTAGAGTTTAGAATTTTTTTATGTAGGAGAACTTCTAGGCTATGCAGAGGAAGGAGTATGTGTGTGTGTGTGTGTGTGTGTGTGTGTGTGTGTGTGTAAGGTGGGTGGGGAGAGGAAAGAGACAGATGGCAGTAGAGGTGGGACAGAAGGTCTGTGGGCCTGTCCTGAAGCTATTTACTTTATTTTGAATGACCTTTCTTAAAGGGGGCACAGAGAGCTAAAGCTTTTTTCTTACTCACACAAGCCATCTTTTGGGTGCTGCTCTTGGTATACTTTTTTTTTTTTTAATGCTTTTCTAGCTATTTGTATTGCAATTTATCAATAATTATTTTTTCTTCGGGTCTTCATTGGCTTGAGGCTTCAGTTACTCCTTTTGCCCCCTCATCTTTTAAACCATTCGAAAAAAATCTTATTTCTCCATCTTAATTCTACTCTTCCACTTTTCTTAGAGGGTAGAGGCAGGGATGGATTCCGTTGTTGTGTTTGTGTGTTTTGGGGTATGGGAATCAGATAAAGGGACCAGCACTTTTGAAGGTCAGAAGGTGATCTGCAGGGATGTTGTAAAAGGGGGACAGGCAGTCATGGTGGAAGGAAGGGGGGTATCTGAATGTGAGGCCATGTGCAAAAGCTTTAGGTTACCATTAACTAGAAATGACTTTGCATTCTTCCTCAAGATCAGGATGGATGGGCAGATTTGACCCACCTCTCCCACCTCTGGTCGCTCTTCTGTAGTGTTAGCAGTGCTGAGATTCCGTCGGTTGGCTGACGTTCCAGCTCTTCTGTAGGAGGTAGCTCATTATACAACTGGAGGGTTATTGTGCATACAGGGAAGCTGTTTTCAATTCTGTCTGACATTGGGTGGTTCAAGGCCCTTTCAAGAACTGAGTGAAGAAGGCAGCAAAATGACTTGGGTTTAAATCCTGACTGCTGTTTACTAAGCAAGCTGGAAGACCTTACAGAAGTCACTCGTCCTCCTGAAAATTTAGATTCTTTATCTATGAGGTAGGGATAACATGGTCATATTATTGTCTCACATAAAACATAGTGCCCAGAATGTGGTAAATAATCTACCCATGTTTGTTATTTTTTTCTTGCCCGTCTTCCAGAAAATCTTATTTTTAGTAGAATCCTGGCTTTAACCCCAAGTAATTGTATGACTCACCCTTTCCAAGTTTGTTTCCTTCCTTATAACAAGGGCATTTAACTAGCTGATTTCTAAGATGCTTCTTAGCGTTCATATACATGTTTAACTACCAGGAATTGTATAGGTCTGTTAATTTAAGGAACAATAACTCTTCTCTGTTTTATTATCTGTTAGGAAAAGGGAAGTGTCTTGAAAGCAAACTCTTTCTCCTCGCTCCTCGAGAGTTATAGCTAGCTCCCTTCAGTGTCAGGATGTAGATTCTGTTCTTACCTTTCGTCTTTTCCAGCATTGCACTATATGTGAAGCCCTTTGGGTCAGTGTAGCCTTGGTATGACTCATGCTTTACCTATGTCTTCTTTTCTTTTTATGTTCTATCCAGGTCCCTTGGTATGACTCATGCTTTAGCTATGTCTTCTTTTCATGTTCTATCCAGGTTGAGAGGCACCTGCCATTAAAAGATAGTGACTGTTTCCAAGACAGCAAACACTGGAGGAGCAGCCAGAAGTATTGACAGAAAGGTTAAATTGCCTAAATGGTAAGTATGTTGTAGAGTGCAGTCTGTCCACACTAGTAGCATCAGGTGGTTTCTGAAGCCTCCGTAAGTCTCCACCACTGCAGAGGAAGAGAGGATGCTGTGTGTTGATGGCCTGCTGTGAACTGGACACTAGACTAAGTACTTTACTTGTGTTCTGCTTTGATCAGTCTACCATCCTGATGAGGATAAAAATCCTCTTGTGAAGTCAACATTTACTGTAGGTCAGGCACAGAGTTTTTTGACATCATCTCCCTTAATATTTATTATTCTACCCCTTGAAGTTACTGCTGTTACCATCACCACAAGGACATGAGCTAAGAGAGCTTATGTAACTTCTCCAAATTCATGCAGGGAGTAAATGATACAATTAGGTTTTAAGCCTGAGTTCTTTGCATTACACTCTGTTTCCCTTTTGAAAACTTTTTAAATGGAGATAATGACTGATTTTTTAAAAAACACAGCAAAATAAACAGATTAGAGAAGGTTTCGATCAACAACTACTTCCTTGTCCTGTCCTTTTCAGGATTTGGCCTGCCAGTGCCTTTCTGGGGTGGGTACTGGGGATTGAACCCAGGGCCTTCTCACTGAGCTACATCCCCCAAACCCTTAAAATTTTTTTTTTTTAATTTTGAGACAGTGTCTCACTAAGTCACTTAAGTTTCCCAAGCTGGGCTGGAGTTTGTAACCTTCCCACCTCAGCCTCCCAGAGTGCTGGGATTATAGGGATGTGCCACTGCGCCCTTGTGTGCCAGTACTTTATTTGCTGGTGTTGCTGAAGGTCCTGGAAAGCACCAATGAGCTAGGCATGAGAGAGGCGAGAGTCCGAACAACAAGTGGCCAAGGGGCCTAGTGGTCTTGGTTGCCACTGGTAGCTGGGTCATAGTTAGGGAAATGTTCTCTGGGGAAGTAGAGCAAAAGGAAAACCGATAATGAGTCTGGGAAATGGGTACTAAATAACAGGAATGACTGGACATAGGAAAGGAGTTTTTTTTGTTTTTTTTTTTTTTTAAATTTGAGACAGGATCTGACTAAATTGCTCAGCCTGGCCTCAAACTTGGGATTGTCTTGTTTTCAGCTAAGATTACAAGCATGCACCACTGTGGCTGGCTTAGAGAAGGAATCTTTTTTTTGGTGCTCGGCATCAAACTCAGGGCCTTGTGCTTGTGAGGCAAGCACTCTAACCACTAAGCTACATCCCCAACCCCAGAGAAGGAATCTTAAAAAGACCTTTCATTCTCCTGTCACCCCTTTTATGAAATAGGGGTAGTTAGGAATAATAGCGAACCCTTCTTGAGAGAGTAGGAAACTTCCAGGCAAATTTGTGTAGGATTCTTGTTCTGCTCTTCTTTCTAGAACATTTTTTTCTACCCCAGGTTATGAAATTAGTTCTGGTTGGATGGGTGGCAGCTAATATTTAGTCTCTTTATTGGAGCCCAGTACTTTTTAATACAATTGCTGAAATTTGGGAGAAAATAACCATTTTAATCAACAAAACGTGTACATGCCTATTGATATATGTAAAATCTTGTACACATGGGGACTGTATTCTGATGATAAAAATTGGCCACTATCTATCTGCCTAGCACAATTCTTTTTTTTTTTTTTGGTGCTGGGGATCGAATTCATGGCCTCATGCTTGCTAGGCAAGCACCCTAACCACTGAGCTAAATCCCCAGCCCCATGCCTACCACAATTCTTAATGCTTATGAAACAAAATAGAAAAAGTCATAAGAATTACATTCTAATGGGTAGAAATAGATGAAAATAAATGAATAACTAGACATAAAGAGAGAAATAGATAAATGACATCTGGGTAATAATGTGCTAAGCAGAAGAAAGCAAGGGTAAAGTTGATAGGGAGTGATGGGGGAAGCCCTCTGAGGAGGTGATATTTTAAGCTAAGACCTAAAAGAAGTGAGAAATCCAGCCAGGGAGATATCTGCGAACAGCATCCTAAGCAGAAGGAGCAGCAGGTGTAAAATTCCTGAGGTGGGAGTGTTTCTTGTCCTATCTGAAAGGCCCACAGGGAGGCAGTGTGGCTGAAGTGGAGCAGTAGGCGAAGAGCTGCAGGAGATGAAGGTAACAGGACCCAGGGAAATGCCTTTGGAGTACATTTTATTCTAAGTGATTTGGGAGCCAGTGGAGAGTTTAGAGCTGAGGAATGACATGATCTGACCTAGGTTTTTGAAGGCTTACTCTGGTTGCCATAGGAACATAGACTGTAGGGCCGTGGTGTGAACAAGGAGACCAGTTAGGAACCTTTTGCAGTAATCAGTGTGCGTGCGTGCGTGTGTGTGTTTTGGGCGCTGATTGGACTGGGGTACTGGTGGCGAGTAGCTAGAAGGTAACAGGTTCAAGACATTTGAAGGCAGAGTCAAATTCTGATTTTCCTGATAGAGATAATTGATTTATCCAGAGTTAACTTCTGGGTTATGTAGGTTTGAGGGTGTCATTGCCAGTGATCCTTGGTAAAATTTTAAAATTTATTGAGCAAAAGTTGAGAACACAGTGATTCTTAGAAGATGGCTTATATTCACTGAATTATGCTAACTGGTAATAATTCTTTTTTCTTTAAACTTTACCATGATTTTATTTGAAGTATAAAATTAGTACAAGTTCATTAGAGAAATATTGAGAAATAGAGATAAGTAAAACAAAACTGCACTGTCCAGAGAGAATACCATGTGTATCTATCTATATTTGTACCTGTCTGTGTATCTATCTATGGATCAGGGCAATTCATTTTTGCAAAGTTTCTTAGGCTGGAGGATCAGATATACTGCATAAAATGAAAGTATCTTAAATGATAAAATGAGGTATTTAATGTTTTCTTGTGTGATCGCAAAACAAAGAAAATACTAACCTGGCTTTGGAGCTGATTGGACAACTAACTGAATGTATTATGGATACCTGGCCATTGGGCCCTACATGATCTGGGTCCCGTTACTTCTTTCCCTTATCTCCCACTGCTGTTTGCCTACTGCTCTACTTTATTCACATTGGCCTCCCTGTGGTCTTTAAGATATGATGAGTAATACTCATACCGCAGGGATTTTGTGTCTGCTATTGCCTCTGCCTGTGATGCTGTTCTCTCAGATATTTCCCTAGCTAGATTTCTCACTTGTTTTAGCTCTTAGCTTAAAATAGGTCTTTATCTAGAAAAGCTGTTTTTAGTGATATTCTTGAGGCCTATTCTTGGTTATATTTTCCTTAGCAATTTCAACATCAATTTAGATGTAGATAGGGAAAAGACAAACCTATTGGATCTTAAATAATGAATGTAAGCTAGATAGTGTTCAGAATATTCAGATAATGTATTGAAACAAGAAGTACAGAACATAATAATTTAAGCCAGAACTTAATGGGATTTAATACGGACCAGGTGTTCATCTAAGCACTTGTTTACGCTTACCAATCATGTAAGGTAGGTGTGGAAACACAGAGAAGTCAAATGACTTATACAAGGTCACCCAGCTAGGAAGTTAGTAAAATCAGTGTTTAAGTTTAGGCTGCCTCCCTCCAGAGTCTGTAATAATCTTTAATCCTTGTGCCATACTGCCTGCAAAATAGATGTAAATTAAGCCATATATCTAGATTATTAAAATTAGAGTTAACAGTTTATTTGGAAAAATCAGATGAACCTACAAGACTGATAATGTGGCTGCCAGGTTAGCTCATGAAATCTTGGGTCTTGTTACTAGATCTGGGTAGACCAGGTCATCTTTCAGACCCACCCCTAGTACTTTATTACCCTATTGCTGCTGTCCTGCTCAGGCTCTTAGCAGCCCATTTCTTGCCTTAACTGTTACAATAGCACCCTCGCTTATCCTGTCAGAATGATCCTTCAGAAAAGCACAGTTCTGACTGTGTTAGCTTCATGTTTAAATCCCTTTGTCTAGGACAGTTTGCAGATCTGCCTCCCAAATTCACTTGAAGGTGTCACAGTGTGTTTTAGAGGTCCAGGTAGTAATTTTTTAAAAAATTTCTTTTTTTCTTTTCATTTGAATTTTTTGGCCACATTTGAGAGATTTCATGTGAAGACAGACTTTTAGCCATAGTCCCATTAGGCCCTTGATACTTATTTACATTATTGGCCTGATATTTGTGACACTGGCATTTGCAACATTTGGCGTAAAAGCTGAGTATCTTTCCTAGAATGGAAAGTAGTGTGCTGACCTAAAGATCGTCTCCTGGTGTGGTTTGGCCTGTACAGAATACAGTAAAACTGTTATTGTCATTTATTTACCAAACATTTATAGGTTTCTGCATTGCCCCATCACTGTATTCCATGCCCAGGCCAGAAGAAGGAAGCTGAGACAGTCTCTGCTCACAGAGCTCAGAGCTTGGAGCCCAGTAGAGGATGATAAATGCATAAGAAAGTATCCTGGGCATAACGATACTTCTGTACAGTTCAGCACGGTGCATTTCCATGGGGGAAGTCTGAAAGGCTTCAGAGAGAACAGGTGATATGTTAAAAGATGTTCCCCATTGGAATGGTGAAGGAGAGGCTCTGAAGGATAGGAAAGTAGGGAGATAAGGCAATTCTAAATGGTCCTCAAACATTACAACCTTCACCTGTGCGATTGCTCCAAGATTACAGGGGCTTCAAATCTACCGCTCAAACGTTATCAGTTATTTATTTTGCCCTTCCCTTTGTGCCTCACCTGTTGGCAAAGAAGAATTACTTAGATGCTCAAATGCAGCATTTTTTGTTTGCCCGTCTCTCCCTCTCTTCCTTCCAATAAAGTTATTTTATACTTTTTATATACCAGTCACTGTTCAGGGTGCTGGGGATACAGCAGTAAAAACAACTACAAACACAAAAAACCGTGTTTTTGATCTCATGGATCTCACATTCTGGTAAAAAGTCAGACAGTAAACAAATCACAATAATCACGTGGTTAAATGTGCAAAGAAAAGTAAGTAGAGTATCTTACCACAGAGCTGTCCAAAGATTTGGAATGAGTTGTCGGGGTGGGGGTGGGGGATGAATATACTTCTGTCATTAGAAGTGTTTGAATAAGAGTTGAATGACAACTTGTTAGATAACTTCTACAGTGAGTAGGAGGTTGGGTCAGATGATTTCTAAATCCTTTCCATATTAAAGAATAGCTGATTGCCTTTTTGCTACTAATTCCGAGGTTTGCATGTTTAAAATACATGAATTTGTGATTCTGGGAAGTATCACTGAAGCCCAGCAATTAACTAGAAAGACTCAAGAAGTGGTGGTGAGATAGAAGTGATCAGGAGGAAGCGATTTAAAGATAGCACTCTGATTTTCCTTTAGCTCAGGAGATGGCAAACTCTGGCCTGCTGGCCCCCTGCTTGATTTTTTGTCATTTTATTGTTTTTTAATTTTTATCAAGAACATGTATTGGTACATTGTATACATAATGCCCTGCTTGATTTTGTAAACGAAATTTATTGAAACATAGCCAAGTTCATTCACTTATATATGGTGTGTGACTACAATGTCAGAGTTGAGTTACTAGGCCAGAGACCTTCTGGTCTACAAAGGCTAATGTATTTACTCTTAGACTAACCTTGTATACTTACATATCAAATTGTAAAGAAAAGGTTTGCTGACCCTTGCTTCAAATGAATGACTTGGGAACAGGAAGTGAATCATGGCAGCTGTGTTGGGAGAAGGGGCAGAGCAGGCTTGATTATTTCAAACCTTCCTTATCTGCCAGGACAGGAAGAAGAACTAGTCTTAGAATGCTGGATAGGGGCACTTAGGACCAGATTCAAGAACCTTGGCTGAAACAAGCCCAAAATAAGAGACAGTTTTTACCTTTCTGGTGTAAACTGGAACTGAACTTGAGTCACTGGTTATGGGAGAAGCTGGCATTAAACGATAGGACTGTCCTTCCCTTTCTTTGCTTTTCTGTGATTTCCTAAGTTTTAATATAAATAATTTCCTTCCCAGATGGCATCCTTAGGCACAATGAATCACTTCTTCTGAGCTTCTAGTGCACATGTGTCTGGTAAAATGTGCCACACAATGTGCTGTTGTTAATCATGTGAGATGCTCAGTGAAGGCTTCTTTATTGTCATTTTATAATTGGTAAATCTCTCCTGATTCCTTAGGGGCAAGGGACAGGTCTTAATTTTCTCATTATAGTATTTGGCAAAATTCTGGGTGCATGATAAATGTTCCATAAATGTCTATTAAATAATGAATTTATTTAAAGGAAGGGGTAAAGGAGGTGCTAGGAGAAAAGGAGTCTACCCTTTCCCTTTGTGGATGTCCTGGAGAAAGCATTTCTTTCTTTGGCTTCCTTAGGCTCAAAAAGTTAGAGATAAGTGATGTGCTAATCCTACTTTTTATCCATTTCCTCTTTTTTTTTTTTTTGGTACTGGGGATCGCACTCAGGGCCTCATGCTTGTGAGGCGAGCACTCTGACCACTGAGCTAAATCCCTGGCCCCTCCATTTCCTCTTTTACCTTGGACAAAAAGGATGATCTTAGTGAATCATTATTGAGGGAGATTCTGACTGGTGAAACTTACGTAGGTACGCATAGGACTTTTCAAAGTGCATTTGTTGACTTTATTGCACATAATGCCTCCATGAGGTAAATCAGGTTTATTTTGTTTTATTCAGGGGAAGGAACTGAGGCAAAGGGAAGATCATGATTTGACCAAACAGCATAGCGTTCGTGAAAGACTGTGAACTTTGGCACTAGATCTGGATTCATCATCAGGATATTCTTTCCGGCCTTGCGACTAGGCAAGTGTGAGGGTCTTTATCCTGTTACGTTACTATTCAGGCTGAATAGATTAATAGTAATAGCTACTGTTTGTTGTGACTTCTGCGTACTGCTTTCTGCTAGGCACTGAACATGCCCAGGGAGTATTGTATTGTCATCGTATGGGTGTGAATTCTCAGGGAAATAATTTAAGAACATGTTAACACTGGACCTGGGACTCCTGAAGAAAACTTGTATATGAGGTGCTTAATATATTGCAGGGAGTGCGGTAGAGCTCAATTTGCAGTTCTGTTTATTCCTGTATACCCTGTTATTGGTCTGTGCATAATTAGAGCAGTGCTCAGAATTCCTCACTTTGCAAAAAATACTTAGTTTACAGGGAGATGATTTTGTGCAAAGGGAAGAATGGTGGATAGAAAGCCAAGAGACTGAAGTTTTTGGCTTTGCTAAATTGTTGAAATTTTATTTATTTCTGAGTCTGTTTCTTCATTTTTAAAATAAGGGGATTGGGGCAAATAGGTGGTTTAATTTTAAATAAAAGATCTGGAATTCTTTTTTCAATAGTCAATATGTGAAGAGCACAATCCATAAGAAGCCAGAATCAGTTGCTTTGGCTAAGAAAGAGCCTGGAGCTCAGCCTGCTCGAACTTTCTCTCCACTCTCTTTCCCTGAATGACCCCCGATGGGATGTGCAGAGTCCAGTATGAAAAATCTCTGGTTCTGGAATCCCATCCTGAGGGGTGGAGGAAGATCCAAAATATCCAGTCACTATAGCTGAACAGCCTGTGAATGGTGTGATTTTGGTATTTATGTCCCATTTCCACAGCACAGATCTGCAAGCCACAAGGAGACATTACTCAGCAGGCCGGGAGTCTTGTGATTTGTGCAGGTGGTCGGGAGGGCTTTCCGAGCATCCCAAGGCCCGACACTCAGCACTGTCCATGTCCACTCTTGCCAGCTCTTTTCTCCTTTGGAATCCATAGGCAGTTCCATGACATTATTTGTAATGTTTGTGTTAATGGCCAGTGTCAAAGGGCTGGCCAGCCACTTAATAATTAGGAAGCTCATTCAGCCATCAAATTTAAAGCACGCATTATGTGCTATGCTCCCTGCTGGGTCCTGGGAATACAGTAGTAATTAAGGAGACAGATTGGGGAGGTAAATAAACTTTAGTACAGTGTGGGAAAGGCAGCAATGAAATCAGTACTAAAATCAAGAAAAAGGCCATGATCTGGCCGGGGCTTCAGGAACATCTGGGAAGTTAGGTCTAAAGTGGGATCTGAAGAAAGGAGTCAAGCTCCCAGCCCAGAAGTGAGAGAGAGCACAAGGCAGAGCTGATGTGTAGTTTGGAGATCACGTGGGCAGGGCCAGAGGCGTCGGATCTCTGTGCCGCACTAGGGAGTTTGGACTTTATCCCGAGAGTAATAAAGCCCTTGTAGGATTTTCAGTGGAGTGAGGATGTGTAAACCTGCCTTCTCTTCTGTGTTGTAGTAAGTGCTACATGTTTGCAGAGTTTAGCCTTTTCATTCCTTATATTGATTGATTCTCATGACTCAGGATCTTGAACAGAATACTGTATACAGGGCCGAGCGTGGTGGTGCACTCCTGTAATCCCAGCACACGGCAGGCTGAGGTAGGAGGATCGCTGAGAGTTTGAGGCCATCCTGAACTATGTAGCCAGACCCTGTCTCAAAACCCCCCCAAAAAACAACCCAAAAACTCTGTATACAAAATTGATACTAAAATGAAATCAATAAACAGTGGTATAATGCCTGGACTTTCTAATTCAGAATAATCATAGATGGAGCTGCACTAAAGTTTAGCATTTGTTCCTTTTAAAGAAGGGATCTGTTTGTGAAAACTGGTATTAACTACCAACAGATACACTGTGAGGGATGCTGCAGTGTGAGGGGCAGAGAGGTTGAGTTTATTTTTGAGAGATTCTTGCTGTGTTGCCCAAGCTGGCCTCAAACCCCTAGACACAATCGATTCTCCCTCCCTAACTCCCCAGTAGCTGGGACCACAGGCGCCCATTGGGTTGTTTTGTTTTGATAACTTTATTGAGAGATAGTTCACATCTAATAAAGTTCATCTGAAGTGTACAGTTTAATGGTTTTAAGCATATTTATAAGAGTACACTGTTTTGAAGCACGTTATAGACACATTGTGTCATCTGTCTCCCAATAACTGCCTTGCCAATACAGATCCTTTGTATTTACTCATTTAAAGCTGGTTTGTGGCCCACACTAGGTTCAGTCCCCACCCTTCCACCCTTTGTATAAATGGGTAAGGTTTTTGCTGTGCTGCTAGGCAAAAGGCCAAAGCAAGAGTTTTGGATGTGGCACTCAAATAGGAGCTGTGGATAGAGATAAGAGAAAAAATTCTTTTCTTATAAGAATGTGTACATGTTCGGATCCCCTCCCCTTGTACATTTTCTGGAAAATGAGGAAGGAAGCAGGGGTTGGGAAAAGATGGGAGGAAGGCTAAAATAAGCAAAAACGAGAGAGGAATATATACTGAGAGAAGCAGAGCGGTAGGTAGAAGTAATTGGGGAGGACAAGACTTGGGAGGCCGAGAGGAAGGGAGCCTTGGTGTTTCCAACACCGCTAAGCCCTGTTGTTTTGTGAGAACCGGGCCTGGGCTCCTCCTGGTGGCTCAAGGCATATGGTGCAGCCAGTGGATGTGCTCGAGGTTGGAATTTGCTTTCCGCAGCTCAAGTCCCACTTTTTGTTTTGCCCCTGGCTTTCTCATGGGATTATTTTTGGAGTCAGATTTTCCCCTTAAATGGTGATTTTTTTTTTTCCTCTTATGGAACAAACTGTTACCCTAGCCCCACCTTGTGGGGCTTTCATTGTACATGGTGGTGGTGATCCTTAGGCCACCTTTACCTCAAGTTATTTCTCTTTCAGTCAGCTTCACGCAGATCACCCCTCTTTAACCCTTCCCTCCTGGACATCCATGATACTGTGTATTCTCCCGGTTTTCCATCTGTCTCACTGATTTGGTTCTTTGCTAATTACTTTGCATCTCTAGCAGACGTAAATGTTTGCCACATGGGGGCTCAGACTTTTAGCCTCTTGTTTTCTCTATTTTCATTCAGTTCCTTGGCAAACTCAGCCAGAGCATGGCTTTATAAACCGTCTGCTTGTTGACTCACAGATTTATATCTTCAGCCCATATCTCTTTCCCGACAACCATGCTTGTACGGTCAGAGGCCTCTTTATTGTGTCTGTTGGGACGACTGATTCATATCTCATAACTGATACGACCTGAACTCCTGATCTTCTTTTTCATGTTAGGACTGCTGTGTTTGCACTCATCCCCATTAGTACCATCTTTCCAGAGTCAGGCCCATAACCTTAGAATCATCTTCAGTACTTTTTTTTTTTCTTTTGGTGCTACGGATCGAACTCAGGGCCTTGCGTTTGCTAGTTCAGTACTTTCTTTATCTCACATATTACTTGCAGCCCAAGAGCAAATCCTTTACTTCTTACTGCCGATACTGCCACCATCTTGGTCCAGGCCATAACTGTCTTTTGCCTGGATTACTGTAGTACCCAGTTTTTTTGGTCTTCCTGCTCCCACTGACTTCTGTGGTCTCTTTTTGGCACAGTAATTATACTGATCCTTATCTTGATTTTTAAGTCATCATAATCATTATTACCCAAAGTCCATAATCTGTACTCGAGTTAACTCTTTATGTCATATATTTTATGGGTTTTGACATGTATAATGTATAATGCTGTATTATCTGTAATTATAGCATATTATGTTTCATTGCCCTATCTGCTTATTCACTCTTCTCCTTCCCCTCTCTCCGGGCAATCACAGATCCTTACTGCCTCTGTAGTTTTGCTTTCTCCAGAGTGTCATATGGTTAGGATCATACAGTATATAGCCTGTTCAGATGGCTTCTTTCATTAAGTAAGATACACTGAAAGTTTTTCCCTGCTTTCTAGGGCATGATAATTCACTTCTTTTTAGCACTGCTATTCCATTGCCTAAATTTACCAGTTTAGGAGGCATGATCAAAACATATGCTGAATGCCTAAATAAAAAACGTATTAGAGAAAAAGACACATTGCCATTAGTCCCCTCATCAGAACATGCCCCCTTGCTTTGAACACAATTATTCCACCATTCTAGCACTTTCTGAAGCAGCTCTGGAAGTCTTTTGTTGAGTGTCTGTAGCTGGGCTGTTATGGCCAGCTCAGTGTCCTGAACTGACTCAAAATGTTCACCTTTCATGGTCATTCTGACTTGGGGAAGAGCCAGAAGTCACATGGTGCCAGATCCAGTGAACAAAGTAGATGCAGACACACCATAATGTTTTTACAACCTGCCTTCTGTGTTGGGTGGCATGAGGCAGCAGCATTTACTGTATTTTTGATATCCTGAAAGAGGACTTCCACATCATGTATAGGTATAAATGTAATGAATGTGACCATTGTATGTAGAATGTACCAATACATGTTCTTGGTTTAAAATAAAAAAAAAAAAAAAAGAAAGAGGACTTCCAGAACTACTTTGGAAAGTGGAAAGAATTGAGATAAGTGTGTTTGAAGCAAAGGGGAATGTTTTTGAAGGAGATGAATGGCAGTGCATTGTTTAGGGTAACACATTTTTTACAGAAAACATTCATATATTTTGAATGCACTTCATATTCATTTATCTACTGAAAACTATGTTATTTCCAAGTTGTGGCAGTTATAAAGCTGTTAATATTTGCTTGTGTGTTTTAGTCTAAAGATAGTTTTCAATTCATTTGGGAACAAAGAGCTTGATTGCTGGATTATGTAGTAAGAATATATTTAGTTTTGTAAGAAACCACCAAATTGTGTACCCGCCAGCACGAATGGGAATTCCCGTGGCCTGTACCTTACCAGCATTTGGTGCTGTGTTTTGGGTTTTGGCCATTTTGCTGTATTACATGGTGATATCTTGAATTTTTAAATTTGCAGTTGTAAAAACACACGACAGTGAGCATCTTTTCATATGCTTATTTGTATCTGTATACATGTCTCTTCTTTTGTAACGTGTCTATTTAGGTCTGTAGCCTATTTTTGAATGGTTTTCTTATGGTTGAGTTTTAAGAATTTTTGTATATTTTGGGTAAGTCTTCTCATTCCCTCTATGGCCTGTCTTCTCATTCCCTTGGCAATGTCTATGGCAAAGTAGTTTTTTAGTTTAATGAATCTAGCTTATAAGTTTTTTTTTTTCATGGATTATATTTTAGGAATAGTATCCAAGAAGTCACCACCATTCTCAGGGACATCTAGGTTTTCTCCTCTATTATTTTCTAGGTGTTTATAGTCTTGCATTTTACATTTAGTTTTTGAATTTTTATGAAGGCTGTTGTAAGGCCTATGTGCAGATAATCCTTCTCTCTTCCTGTCCTCACCCCGTTCCACCCCCATCTTTTGCATATGGATATCCAGTTCCAGCACCATTAGTAGAAAAGACTATCTCTTTGCTCCATTTTATTGTTTTTCCTCTGTTCTCTGCATCAGTTGACTGATTTTAGTCTGTTTCTGGGCTCTCTGTTTTGTTTCATCAGTCCATTTATTCTCCAATACGCACTGTTCTGGACACTGTACCTTTATAGTAAGCCTTGAAGTCAGGTAGTGTCAGTCCTCTGACTTTGTTCTTGTCCTTTAATATTGTGCTTGTTTTTCTGGGTATTTGCCTCCTCATATAAACTCTAGAGTCAGTTTGTTGGTATCCACGAAATAGCATGTTGGGATTGTGTTGAATCTATAAATCAAGTCACAAAAACTACCATCTTGACGATATTGAGTCTTCCTGTCTATGAATGTGGAATTTCTCTCCATTTATTTAGCTCTTCTTTGATACCTTTCATCAATGTTTT
This sequence comes from Hystrix cristata, assembly GCA_004026905.1. NCBI lineage: Eukaryota > Metazoa > Chordata > Mammalia > Rodentia > Hystricidae > Hystrix > Hystrix cristata. The sequence continues at coordinate 82,816 of PVJO010002843.1, read as the reverse complement.
GTACTTTGCAAAACTCTGTATAAGCGTTGTGGGCATGTGTGTGTATCTTGTGCCTTGTTTTAGATTTATAGCTAATTATTTCATTCTTGGAGTGCTAATACAAATGGTATTAACTTCAAGTTTCAGTTTATTACTCTTATTTAGGAAAGTGACTCACTTAAATAATAACCTTATATCCTGCAACCTTGCTAAAATCAGACACTGTCCATGGTGGCTTTTTATCTGTTATTTTGGATTGTCTGTACAGACAGACATGTCATTTGCAAAGATGAATCTATTTCTTCCTTCCTAATCAGTATACATTTTATTTTCTTGTTTTATTGCATGTATAATGTTGAGAGGGAATGGTGCAAGAGGGACATCCTTACCTCTTAGCAGGAAAGGTTTTGATACCCCTAGTCCCACCCCATCCCACCGAACCCAGGGGGCAGCGGGCTACATCCCCAGACTTTTCAAAATTTTATTTTGAGACAAGGTCTGGCTGTCTTTGAATCTGCCATCCTTTTGCCTCAGGCTCAGTTAGCTGGGATTACAGGTGTGTGCCATTGTGCTCGACTGTTCAGAATTTTTATGATAAGCAAGCATTAAATTTTGTCAAGTGCACTTTCTGCATCTATTGATACGATCATATTATTTTTCTTTCTTTTCTTGGCAGTGCTGGAGATTGAATCCAGGTCCTTGTGCATAGGCACTTGCTATACCACTGAGCTATGTTTCCAACCCTTTAAAAAAATTTCATTTTGAGATAGGGTCTTGCCAAGTTGCCCAGGTTGGCCTTGAACTTGTGATCCTCTTGCCTCAGTCTCTAGGATTACTGGTGAGTAGCCAGGATTCAAAGTGAGTACCACCACAATGTGCTTATTTTTCTTCTTTAATCCACTGATGTGAATTACATTAACTGATTTTCAGATGTTGAAGAGTCTTGCATACCTGGGATAAATCCCAATTGGTTGTGTTATATAATTCTTTTTATACATTGTTAGATTTGATTGGCTGATACTTTGTTGAAGCTCTTCGCATCTATGTTCATGAGAGATGTCTGTAGATTTCTTGTCTTCTGATCTTTGTTCATAGCATCTCATTCCTCTTTCCCTTTCTATAACTTCAAACACTGGAATATATGTATTTTATGGCTTTTAGTCAATAATCCTATTAACTTTGGTTCTTACAATACAAGGTTAGTCCTTATTTAAAAATACATATATTAACCCAGTCTCTTATGTTTTAAAAATGAGAAAATGACATCCAAAGCTAAAGCCCACTTAAGACTTCTTCCTTTCCCCCTTTCCTTTGAGTAACCTGTGTTATCTGGCACAGATTCCCAGTGAAATGGCTTTCAAAGAAACAAACCTTTCTCATCTCAAGCTGAATGAGTATTTCTGTTATAATGCTACAGTGTAAACCGTGTAGAAGCTGCCTACTGGCTGGTCAGGGTCGGGTCATACTGGAATCCTACTTAGCAATATACCTACATTTTGGGGCAAAGAAATAGATACAGGAAGATTGCTTTAGGACAACGTAAAGCTCACCATTTGTATAGTAAGTCAGACAGATTAATTTCTATCATTTTAAGTCACAACAGCTCGCAAGAGATAACTTTTTCCCTATCATAATCTCAGGACTTTAGTGCTTTGTTGCTTTCCATACTAGGCAGACATACAGTATGTATCATTATCCTCATTTTACATCTAAAACTGAGTCTCAGTTTCCTTAATAGCTGACAGAGAGATTTAATGGTTCTCCTGGTTAAGATTTTCTTGTACTCTGCCATGAGAATGGGGGCCTCCTTCTGCATCTTTTTGCCACACTGCCACTGGCAGTGTTCTTCATCTTGGTGAAGCTAGGTATCAGCTCAGTACTGGCTATAAAGAATAAGAGTTTTTAATATAGGTTTATTTAAGTTCATTCAACAAATCTGAGCACCTGCTATGTTCTAGACACAGAGATTACAGATGGTGGGGCCCCTTTTACAAGTGAGAGCTAAAGTGCAGGTTTTACATTTGTTGACTGACATGCTTTCTGCTTTCCTTCTCTAGACTGATAATGGTCTCCAGCTGCCAAAGAAGGTTGTGGATGCCAAGAGAAAGGTAATCATTTCTCATCCTCTCAAGTGGAACTGGATACCTCTAGGAGCCCACATTGGCTGGCAGTAGACATGGCTGAAGTTGCAAGCTACAAAGATACTGCCTCGAGCCGCCACCTGCGATTTAAGTTACAAAGCCTGAGCCGCCGCCTTGATGAGCTGGAGGAAGCCACCAAAAACCTCCAGAAAGCTGAGGATGAGCTTCTGGATCTCCAGGACAAGGTGATTCAGGCGGAGGGCAGCAACTCCGGCATGCTGGCTGAGATCGAAGTGCTGCGCCAGCGGGTGCTGAGAATTGAAGGTAAAGATGAGGAAATTAAGCGAGCAGAGGAGCTGTGTCATCTGATGAAGGAGAAGCTTGAAGAGGAGGAGAACCTTACCCGGGAGCTGAAATCTGAGATTGAACGGCTTCAGAAACGTATGGCGGAGTTGGAGAAGCTCGAGGAGGCCTTTAGTAGGAGCAAGAATGACTGTACCCAGCTCTGTTTGAGCCTGAATGAGGAGAGAAATCTGACCAAGAAAATCTCCTCTGAGCTGGAAATGCTCAGGGTCAAAGTGAAAGAACTGGAATCTTCTGAGGACCGCTTGGATAAAACTGAGCAAAATTTAGTGTCGGAGCTAGAAAAGCTAAAGTCATTAACTTTGAGCTTTGTCAGCGAGAGAAAATACTTGAATGAAAAGGAGAAAGCGAATGAGAAGTTGATTAAAGAGCTCACTCAGAAACTGGAGCAGAACAAGAAAGTGAACCGAGAGTGTACAAGGAACGCGTCTAATCTTCTGGAAAGGAACGACCTGCGGATTGAGGACGGCATCTCTTCTGCACTGCCGTCCAAGGAGGCAAGAAGGAAGGGCACCCTGGACTATCTAAAGCAGGTGGAGAACGAAACAAGGAACAAATCAGAAAATGAAAAGAACCGAAATCAGGAGGACAACAAAGTCAAAGACCTTAACCAAGAAATTGAGAAACTTAAGACGCAAATCAAACATTTTGAGTCTTTGGAAGAGGAGCTTAAGAAAATGAGGGCCAAAAACAATGACCTTCAAGATAATTACTTGAGTGAGCAAAATAAAAACAAAATCTTAGCCAGCCAGCTGGAGGAGATAAAGCTACAAATCAAGAAACAGAAAGAGTTAGAAAATGGGGAAGTAGAAGGAGATGACACCTTCCTGTCTAGCAGAGGCAGGCACGAGAGGACTAAGTTTCGAGGCCACGGCGGCGAGGCAAGCATGTCCAAGCACACATCCCGGGAGCTGTCTCCTCAGCATAAGCGAGAAAGGCTCCGAAACAGGGAGTTTGCTCTCAACAATGAAAACTACTCTGCGAGCAACAGGCAGGTTTCCTCTCCCACTTTCACCAGCAGGAGGGCAGCCAAAGCTCCCAACACAGGGGCAGGTACAGACAGTGGGGGTCAGGAGACAAAGAGAACTGAAGAGCGATTTGCTCCTGGGTCCTCTCAGAGTGAAGGGAAGAAGGCCAGGGAGCAGCCATCGGTGCTTAGCCGTTACCCCCCTGCGGCCCAGGAGCACAATAAAGTCTGGAAGGGAACTCCCAGACCAGGCACTGAGAGTGGACTGAAGGGAAAAGTAGAGAAGACAACACGAACATTTAGCGACTCCTCTCATGGATCTGTTCCTAGTGACACGTTGGGCAGAGCTGACAAAGCTTCAGACGCCTCCTCGGAGGCCCACTTTGGCAAACGAGGACAGGTGCCTGGCAGTGGGAGTCAGGTAGCTCAGGCCACAGACGCTGTCTGCTCGAAGGCCATTGGCGCTCTGGCATCATCTCGAAGATCATCCTCAGAAGGACTCTCTAAAGGTAAAAAGGCTGCCAATGGCCTGGAGGCTGATACTGGTTTCCCCAATTCTAAGGCTATTTTATCAAAGTACCCTTATAGCTCCAGAAGCCAAGAGAGCGTCCTTCAGGGCTTTTCAACCCCAAACAAAGAAGTTGAGCAATCTGTAGCAGTTGTGATGGAAGACAGCAGTCAGCACGAAGCCCTGAGGTGTCGCGTCATCAATTCTGGGGGTGGAGAGAAGCCTGACTCGGATGACGACTTGGACATGGCATCTCTGGTTACCGCCAAGTTGGTAAACACGACCATCACTCCAGAGCCAGAGCCCAGACTACCGCCTAACTCTAGAGAAAAGGCCAAATCCCGAGGGGAACTTAGAACCTCCCTATTTGAGAATGATAAACATGCTGGGATAGAAAATGAATCTGTGAAGCCCGTCAGAGCGTCTAGCAATGCCATGGAACTCCCAGATGCCAATGGTGCTGGGGTCAAAAGCCAGAGGCCCTTCAGTCCCAGAGAGGCCTTGCGGTCTAGAGGTGTCATCAAACCTGTTATCATTGATAAGAATGTGAAAAAAATCATGGGAGGATCTGGAACTGAGGCTGTGTTAGAGAGACAGAAATCCACCTCTAAGCCAGGGCCAAACAAAGTGACCAGCAGCATTACCATCTACCCCTCTGACAGCGGCAGCCCCCGAGCCGGCCCAGGGGAGGCCCCGAGGGAGAGGCACACGTCCACCGGCAACATCCAGGTCGGGCCCCCGGAGCTCATACCGGTTGGCAACCATGTTGGCTCCCCTTTTGAGCTCTCGATTCACAAACACGACATCACTGTGCAGCTCACAGAAGCCGAAAGACTAGGAGATGGGCCCTCAAAGAATAGGCCAGATGTGGTGGTCTCTCGGAGCAGCATTCTAATCAAGCCATCAGATTCTGTGGAGAGGAACAGCCATGCCGCCCCAGCGGAGACAATCAGGTGGAAAAGCCATAGTGCCCCTTCAGAGGTGGGGTCCTCGGATGCCAGGCATGTTACTGTGCGTAATGCCTGGAAGAGTAAGCGAGACTTGAAATCTATGGCAGACTCCCCAGCTCAAGTAGGTAGAATCATGGAATCTACCAACACTTACATCCAGAGGTCTTCCACAGACTTCTCAGAACTTGAACAGCCCAGATCCTACCTTTCTGAGTCAGGCACTCGAAGGGCAGGGAATTCTGGGGATGCAGCCGAGCTTTCCTCCAGAAGGACCCAAAGTAGCCTCACAGTGTCCGAGGTGCTCACCCATCGGAGTCGAGCAGGAGACACGGTCATGGCTGCAGCCTGGAACCATTCTGCAGGCCTGGTGAGTCTCACCGCTCTCCCCATCTGCTTTCTCCCCTGTGCCCTGGTCTGCATGACCAAGGATTTGGGGCACGGGGAGAAGTGGGTAGCTCAGAGAACTGCTGTTATCAGGTGGGTTTGGCAGAGAACAGGCTGGCTCTCTAACATCCCTTTTCAGGTCTGTCTTCTCCACTTTGCTCTCCTGTGTGACGGTGATTCACACGGGACGCCTGGCCTGTGCTCTTGGTTTGCCAGCATGGGCAGAGCAGCTTCCCTGCAGAGTTCCCAGAAGCTGCAGTGGCTGCTGTGTGCAACGCCAGGTGCCAGTGTGGGAGCTGTGAGCCTGTCCCGGAGCAGGGCCTTGAGGACTGACAGGTTCTTGTCCTGCTGCCTGTCAGATAGCAGGTCTTTGCAAGCTGCTGCACACACAGGAGGAGAACGAGGGCTTGCTTTGGGCCCGCTTCACAAGCTTTATATTCAAGTGTCTCTTTTTGTCCTAGAGAGCTCTCTGGTCCATTATACCATTCAGCTAAGGCCAGGGGTGGTTCAGGGTGGTGAAATCCAGAACCACCTGCCTTATTTCAGGGACAGGACGAGGGCAGTCTCTGGAGAAGCCCCGGGACAATGACAGACATCTTGCCCCTTGCTCCACACACTGCTAGGCAGTTTAACTGGAACAGCCTGTAAGTCTTCATAATTGACAAAGCACCTCCCATCATCATTCAGTCCCTCGAAAAGCCCCATGGGCAGTTGTTGTCCTCATTTTTCAGACACAGAAGCAGAGAGTCACAGACACAAAGTGCCTTACCCAAAGCCACCCAGGTGAATTCCATTAATTTTTTGATCTCCATTTGCTTGGAAAGACAAAAGGAGAACATTTAAAAGGTAGAATTCCAGAACAGACTGGAGAAGACAGGTACTCAGACCCTGAAACTTTGGATATCTAAGAGGAGGTGCAGGAATGAGGGACAGCCACACAATATCTAGAGGAAGGCTGTGTAGTCTGGTATAGGGGTGGGAGTTATCGGAGCTCTCCGGCCTTCTCTTCACTGTACTCCCTGCCCTCCATCAACGAAACCAGCAGAACACATATTCGCAGAATGTACACCGCTGGCTGCCACTTAGGGCTACCACCCCCACGCTCCCTTTCCATGCTCAGTCCCACACTGGGCTCCTGTTAGTTGTGAGCCTCCTGGTCTGTGTTGTTGCTACCAGCTTGGAGTTCCTGGTCTGTCCTGATTTCCAAAGAATTTTTATATCGGCCTGGACTCGGGCACAAGCATCTTTGCAGGTATTTTATGGTCTCTCTGCCTCTGCCAGGCTGGAAGGCACCCACTGGGGTAGGAGGTCTTGTTCCTCACTGTCCTGTCTTCTGTAGCTCACTTTTCTCTCATTTATCGACACAGGAGGAAAGCGAAGACTGCACACTCAACATCCACAGGCAGCTGCACTCCTTGGAGCGGTCTGAACTGCCTTTGAAGCCAGGGCTGCCAGAGCTTGGGCGAGTCCGGGCCGAGGAGCGATTACGGCCTGGTAGGCCTTGCGCTGAGGAAGACTGAGCCGGCTGGGTGAGGTCTGCTGTCTCCTCTGCTCCTGCTTCTCAGCTCTTCCACCTCCTGCCCTGCGAAGTATCCAAGACCAGTCACCAGCTGCACACCAGGCCTTGGCTGGGAGACTGGTAGAGCGCTGGGGTGGGGCTCAGGTAGTCTTTGCCAGTTGGCCAGCGGGGATCACGGACTACAGCCTGGATGGTCACCCAGGCCCAGCCTTCCCTGATGCATGAGTCAGTCCTCTTTCCTTGCCCCTGTCCCCAGGGTAGCATGGACCACTCTGGACCCCAAATGCAGAGAGATAGAAACCTCCACCATACGACAGCAGCCAGAGTTCTGTGCTCCCTGGCGGGTTGCTTCTGTATCTTAACAGTCCCTTCTCCGTGTGGTTACTGGCTTCTCAGTCTCCTCCCATGTCCAGATTGCTCCTTGTCTGTGCTGAGGGTCCACAGGCCCACTGGCGATTATCAGCCATTAGCTCTGTCTAGGGAGCTTCTATTCCTCCCCTTGGAGTTCTTCTCCTCAGACTTTGAAAGCAGAAGGGTGTGTCTGCCGCTGAGGGATTATGGGACCTTGTAGATTGAGGCTTCTCTGACCTGGCCCCCGGCTGACCAGTTTCCTGGGGGCGGCACATGCAGATACCTGTTGGAATGACACCATCCCCTGCCACCCCAGCTTTCTGCTCACCTTCCAAAGGCATCGGAAGTACACAAGCCTCATGCGTCTCCTTCTTTGGGCACCAGTAATGCTGCTGGCAGAAATGGCATGCTCTCCTGTGGTTGGAGACCTCAGCTGACTTCATTTGATCCCATTTTGGGAAAATCCTTGGACTGAGCTGGGCCTCACCCAGCATACTCTGCCTTCTAGGAAGTGCCCCAGCAAGGGGGGAAGCAGATAGGAGCAGCAGTTTCCCTTTAGTCACTCCGAAAGCAATAGCTCCATGAAGGGCATGGACCGAGAATCCTCCCTCCTGTTCCTCCTCCTCCATCCCACGTGGAGGCGGCTTCGCACTTTACCACGCTGATGCATTCCTACCGAGTGGGCCCCCAACTCCTGCAGGTCGACTATCATTACAAGTGACTTCGTTGAAGGAGAGATTATCTGGCCATTGAGGACCTCAGGTTTATACAAGTGTGGCGAATCTTTCAGGAAGCTGTATTAAAAAGAAATCAACTAGTTTCCTTATACCAGTCACATGGGGAAGTTAAAAACTGTACACTCATGGCACTGCTTTTTTTTTTTTTTTAATAGCATCCTCTCCATATAAACAAGGGATCTCCTTTAAAGGCTACTTGTATGAAGCAGATGCCGTTGCTTTCAACTGCAAGAGAGCATTAGACCAGGAGTCTAGAAAGCTGTCTTTTCTGAGGCTTTATTACTTCTTTGCTGTGTAACCTTGGGCGAGCCCGTGTCCTCTGGGAGCCTCAGTTTCCCTATCTGTAAAATGACCTCTTTGAAATGGATGATCTCTTAAGGGCCCTAAATCTGCTACTCAAGATTCCTGTTGGACCATCCATTGTGGGCTGGTTCTTGTTTTAGAAGGTATTGCCCATGGGCTCGGGGAAACGTCTTACCTCTTGCCTTCAGTTGTCTCTGTGGGCCTTATGCTTAGTTTCTCCATGTGTATGTCTCATGGGGCAAGCTCAGAGAAGCGCCCTAGGCCTGTTTCCAGTCGGTGAAGGGAAGGGACTGGACGCCTGGGGCCTTGCCCGGTGCCACATGTTCTCTCCTGGCTTCGAGGCTGGGTGCTTTCTGAAACACCAGTCTGTGTGTCTCCTCCTCCTGTGCTCTCCTGTGAACTTCCCAGCCCGAAGAAAGACTCGGGACTCCCTCAGGAGGACTGCGAGTGGTTCCCCTGCCCTTGTCTGCATCAGACTGTGCTGGTCTGAGGCTTGGAGAACGCCTACCTTACTTTCAGGACAGGAACATTACTGGTCTTCGTTTTCTGGAGTTTTGCCACCTGAAGGACTTGCCATGGTCACGTGGCTTGCCTTTCTTCTTTCCTCTCCACACTCCCCCTCAGATGCATGATGTAGGGTGCCGTTTTCAAGATCTCTCCCTGCTGCTTCTCCTGGGTCGCTGGCCAAAAATGAGCGCACTCAAGGCTGCAAATCCTCACTTCTCTTCACCCGTTGGCAACCCTGAGAGTTCAAAGGAAACTGACCTCTGTGGTGGTCAATTGCAGGGGTGCAGGAAATTTAAGTCTGGCGCTTCTCTGCTGATGGAGACAGAACGCCAAGCCTCAAAAGGTCTCGCCAATGTTTTTTTTGTCCTTGGGTGTTGGAGCCCTGGATTCTGGTGCTGTAGCTCCTGGTGCCAAAGTCTGGATATTTCTACATTTTAGCAGCACCAACGTCTGCCGCTACTCAAAATGCTGTGTGGAAAAGGGAGAGCTGTGGTGCCCTTTTACTGGGGCTACCATTTTGAAATCTGAGTGCAATAGGGTTTGATTGTAACAATTATTTCAGGATAAATATTTTGTTTCTTTAATCTGTATACTTTATAGAACCTCTGTAAAATAGATTTTATTTTTAAATAGCCTCAGCATTGCAGAAAATGTGTATTGGCAAGCGAAGGCTAGAGGTGCAGTTCCTCTGGACTTCAAATGGCTGGCAAGGCTGGCTCTCAGATTCCAAAGTTGGAAGGCACATTTCTGAAAAGCAACCAAGGTATGGCCATTTGGATCCAGTCGTCACAATCAGGGGTCCTGGAGGAAGCCTCCGAGTAGAGGAGAGACCTGGTAATTGAACAGTTGTCTAAGCCAAATAGTCCCACTGTCTCAGCCAAGCCTCTTCTGCAGCCTGGCTCTGACTCTCCCTGGTATGGCTGTGGGGAGGCTCCTCAGAAGCTGGGGAGCCTGGCCCTGTACAGCTGCTTGGCTGGGAGGAAGCAGAGCTGGCTCAAGGCCAGGAGTTGGTCTTTTTCACTTGCCGCTGTGATACTGAAACAAGCAGAGAAAGCTGCAGGGATGGTAGATGAAGAAGCTGTAGGTAGGTTTTGCTTCTTAGTGGCAATGAAACAGTTGAGACTGTGGGTTAAAGGCAGGGATCTGTGTGGGGCCAGGACTCCAATCTCAGCTGCAGGCAGTCTTGCACATGAACCATTCCTCTCTTGTGGGGTGCTGGGGGTGGGGGAGTCGATAGTGTTCAGACTTGTCCTGGGCAGTTTTAGTTCTTTAAATTTGGTGGGTCGGTGCCAAGTACTACCACTTCCCAGTAAGGGAACAGGGACCCAGACCCCAGAGGCTGGGTCTTGGCTTTTTGTTGGTGTTTCTTTGTTGCTACTCTGACAAGACTGCTTTGGAACAGCTGCTTTTAGGGATTTTTCTTTTGAAATACCCCAAGTGGGGAACAGGGTTCTCAAAGCCTCAATCAAGATCATAGGAAAGGGGCCCTATTTTCCTGCTGCTCACAGCTCAGAACATGTACTGAATGGAATGTATTTTTAAGAGAATAAAGTCTATTTTTTGTATTTTAAAGATAGGGAGGGCTAGGAAGATAGCCTTCAAATAAACTGTTACTGCATTATAGGCCCCTCTGCTGGGGGCATCAGTCTGCTGGTCCACACCTGCTTGCTGAGGCAGGTGCTCTGGCCTCACCCCTGCCCCTTGGAGGCGTCTACATTCCTGCTCCAAGCATGGGACCAAGAAGGCCAGAAACTGCCGCTGGAAACCAGGGCAAAGCCATGAGCAGTGGCTCAGGGCTCCTTGGGTGCATGTGTGTAGTCAAAGCTGCTTGTCTGCATGTATCCTCCGGCTCTAATGCTCTCTCTGTTGGCTCTGTGGCACAATGTGTAACCAATAAAGCTCCCTAGTTTCCACATGCTCGGTGAGTCTGATGCCGATTTTGTTGATTTCATCTCTGCATACAGCTGTTATCTCTGATTGTTACAGCTACTATATTTCACTCTTAGGTAAAATACCATGCCAGTTATTAATGCCTTAAGGTCTGGAAAAGGACGGGCCTAGGACCTAGACAGTGAACTACAGTTTAAATCATCTATTCATTGCTACGTTGTGTTTTCTGGTTTGTCACACAAAACAATCCCTCACTTATTTAAAAAACAAACTGGAAGCACCCACCACCTTAATTAATCCCTCAGGGTTCAAGAATGTACCCCAAAGCTCAAACACATTCCACTGCATGTGGTTTTCTCCTCTCCATCAGTTTCCATCTTCCAGTCACACCACCAATAAGTCGTCTCTTAAACACGTTGAGTAGTCTCCTTTTCCAAAGCTTACTACACATTTGTACAGTGACATAGTTTTTGTTACGAGCCCTCAAGAAGGAACATTACTGTTTGCTGCTTTTTGTAAAAATGTCTACCCTATAAGGCAACGAGGACTTTGCAGACATGATTAATTCAGGAGACAGAATAAGCACAAGTATCCTTCAGAGGGAGAGAGGAGGTTTGGCTACAAGGGAAGGGGCAACAAAACAGAGATGGCCATTAGAAGCTAAAAATGGAAAGAAAATGAAATGGATTCTCCCCACACAGCTCTATAATAAAATAGCCCTGTAGAACCAACCTTTCAAACTGCCATCTTTAGGCTCTGGCCATCCAGAACAGTAAGAGAACAGATTTCTGTTGTATTAAGTCACTGAGTTTACGGTAGTTTGTGACATCAGCTAAGTTACCTAAGCCCTTGACCCCTTCTTTACATAATACTTCCCAAACCTTGATATCCTAAGTTCGTGCCCACGGAAGAGATCTGGAGGATAAAGGCAGAATGGTCCAAACTGTTTAAAGGCCTGTTTTATCTTGACGCATCACCCAAAGTTTTTGAATACGCCTCTTGCCCCACAACCACAGTCCCAAGCCCCAGTGGTCAGGAAGTCCTCTGATCTATAGGACCCCCTCAATCTCATCTTCCAACCTGACCAAACCATTTTCTCCTTCACAAGAACATTCTCATTTAAACACAGAAAATACATACATTACTATTGACATAAAGATAAACTGGCATTTCTAAAGAAGTAATACTCCTTAACACAGAACCCCAACTCCAAAGGGGAAACAAAAGAGGATTAATTTTATATGAAGTTTTATTCTCAAAATATTAAAAAAAAAAACAAACACCGAGAGACTGAGATGTTACCTCACAGCACTTTCTTGAACAGAATTCCAAACAAGTTCCTCTCTGTGCTGTAAGTCATAGGAGGCAACCTCCACTGTTGACTCAGGAGCCCTTGTCAGCTGACAGCCCAGGAGCTTCTCAGTGCCATCTAGTATTGCTAGAAGAGCTTTGCTTACATAGCAAAAGACCCACAGTTGTCCTCTCCACAATGCTTGTCTCACATGCTTGGGGACTGCTGTGCAGGGACACCTGGTGTGGCCTGGCGAGGCAAAGTATACATGGCTCCCAAGAACTGGTCTGCAATCCTTCCTGCTTCTCGCAGCCCACTCAGCAGAGCACCGTGGACGGTGGCTGGGTAGTTCCGGATTGTATGTTCACCCGCAAAGAAGAGGCGTGGGATTGGCTGTTTCAGGGAGAAATAAACATTATACCTTAGAGTTTTTAAAAATAGGGCCTCACTATATAATAGTGAGAATTCATAAACCTTCTGCCTCAACTCTCCAGTGTGCTGGCAGATACACCTTTATTCTCCCCCCACCCCCATTCAGTGGTCCTTTGGGCTTCCACTATGAGCCACCTCCTCAGGTCTCTTGGAAAACAGTCTCACTAAGTCACCCAGAGTGGACTTGAACTTGCAATCCTCCTTCAGCCTCCCACAGTGCTGAGATAACAGGTATGTGCTGCCACACCCGGCTTCTTGTATTTGAACTGCCAAATTCCTGCTGACCTTTGAAGGTTTATCCCCCATTCTCTGCCTCATTACTAGTTCATCATTCTGCCAAAGTCTCTTATCAGCATTTTCCTAGAACTGACAGAAGTGGGGCAATGAAACCCAGCCCAGCTGCATTTCTTAAGAGTGGTGTTTATTAACTGCATCTGTTCTTATTTATCGGTTTACTGACAGCCAAATTCTAGACTTTTCTTTACCTCATGAAGAACCTACTGGCAGCAGGGGTGGAGTTTTAAGTACTCAACCACAGAGCACAAGATCTGTTCTTATTCAGGAACACACTTGCTTCTCAGTTCAGAGCAGGCCACAGATCCTGGGTTCTGATACCAAGGAACCCTTACTACTGTCAGAAACAAGGACTGGCACAATCTAGACACAAACTCAAGGCTATTTCCTGGGCATCCCGAGGCCCCTAGTGATCTTGAGATCCCCACAATAATCCTAAGAGTCACTACAAAATGAGGTGCAATTAAAAATGGGTTTTATTTTTTAAGAGGAGAAAACTGGAAAGTTACTGACTTCTATATACTCTGGTCTATTCCATTTTGAATGCACACTGCCTAGATTTACAAAGCCAAAATATGAGAAAGCAGGTACAAATAGTACTATTTCTCTTTTTTTAATTGTGCTCTGGATTACCTGGAAAGGAGGGACACAATGATTAAAATCAAAACATCAGTGACAACATCTTTCCCCCCAAGATCCTTGGACACCGGCTTCTTCCCAAAGAAACCCAGAGGTAGTCTGCCAGTTTCTCACCTGCGGGGCACCTGGAATTGAGGGGCCAGGAGTGATTGGCTGAGCCATCAGGTCATAGTCATTTCCAGATGATCCTGCGGCTACATAGGAGTAGGAGCCCCTTGCCCAGGGATCTGCACGCCAGCGAGATACCACAGTTTCCTTGGGCTAAAGGAAAAAACACAAGCAGAAGTCATTACTGGAACAAGGACAAACCAGTCATCTCTGAAAGTGGAAAGGAAGTGGTGAGTAAGTACACGGAGACAGGCAAAAAACATGAGCCAGGTGGTGGGTGCTACTGCTCTCAGATGCAGTAAGGCAAGATGACTTCAGACTGAAAGAACCCTCTACTCAGAGATCTACACAGGACTTGACCTTTATTTGCTTTTATGAATTTACACAGGGTATTAATACATCTCCCATCAAAGAAATCATAAGTGGCTAAGCATAGTACAGTGGGCTCAAAGAGAAGGACAAAATTACCAAGAGATTCTTTTCAAGCTTCCCAGGGGAATTCACTGGAGCATGGCTGTTGTGACTCCACAGGCTGAGAAGCCAAGCTAACCATCTACAGATTCCCCAGGTTGTGTTCTTGGGGGGGACAGGTTCTCTGAATGTCATTTGTAGGGCAGAGTTCCAAACATTAAAATTCATGTAAATCCAGCATACGATTCTGGAACTGACCAAGAATTTATGCTGCAAATATGTCGAGCCAAACCCTGGTCTAGTCTCAAAGCAGATCCTTGCTTGTCCCCCTAGCTACTTACCTGGGGCACTGCACTGCTACCGAAAATTCCCTTGAGAATGGCAAGGCACCGGCCAACAATCACATCATCACTTATGTTTTCCATGATGCCAGCAGCTTCTCCTGCCACCAATGCCAACAGTATTGGAGCTGGGGAAACAAAAAGGACAATTCTTGGGTTTTCTTCTACAGACTTTTCTCAAGAACCTCCCTGTCATGCCTTGCCTCGTTCTTGATGCTCTAAATTCTGATGAGACATGCAGCATCCAATGCAGGAAACAAATTCTGTTTCTAAACTCTATCTGTGGAAACAGACCAGAAGGAAGCTGGCAGGCTACTGTGAGTCAAGTGTAGCTCCTAGACACTTTAATGCTTACAACTTCGCAGAATGCAGCAACCCTGACTAACAAAAAGCAAACTGTCTGTAGCACAGACTTCTTAGGTCTGACCACCTTAGCGCCATGACAATGGCTACATCCCTTTTAGCTATCCTGGGCCCCTCCAAGCCCATCACTGTCTTTAGTCACCTACTTGGTAAATATTTCTACAACACTTTTATGACAGGCACAGGGCTAGATAATGGGTTACAGAAGGTACAAACCAGGCTATACTCCATTACAGTAACTCACATTTAGCTGGAATTCAAGGTAGTAGGATGTGTGTGTCCTGGAAAATCTCTCAAATATACTGACATTTAACTCAAGACCTAAAAGCTAGAGGAGAAAGCCATGTTGGGAAGGAAGAGACAAAAGGTAAAAAAGTGGCCCAGGCCACAGTGCATACAAAAGCCCTAAAGCAGTAAACAGCACGGCACATCGTAGGATCTGAGAGAGCAAAGTGTGTTTGGAGTGGGGAATGGGAAAAGACGAACAATAAGGGAATACAGAAGGGTTAGATCATGAAGGGCTTTCTAGGGGCATGATAAGGAGCATCCAAGTTTTCTTTCAGCAAGAGAAAGCCACCAAAAAATGAAAGCAGAGATATTAGTTATAACTATGGCCAATCAACAGGTAACTTGACCTGTAAAGTGGGGAGCAGAAAAGGAACACACAGGCCTAGGAGATTCTGTGAGGCTGGCACAGACAGGCCTTGACGACCTGGACAGAGAGGGAAAAAGCACTGAGCTGTTGCCAAACAACAACGCGTGCATGAAACAAAGTAGCTCCTACGAGAAGTTAAGAAGCCTTGCAGGTTTGAGACAGTTAAAAGACCTTGAGGGTTAAGAGGCAGGGAGGGGTGATGGGAATAACTGGGGCTGAGGTCAAGCTGGTTAAGCTATGTGTCTGCAATAACAAGGCCATGCCCTTGACACTGCTGTGCAGTAAATGTCTGTTGTGTACCCTTTTCTCAGAGTGAGGCGGGGTGTAAATATACCTTATTTCCCTCTATATAGAGTTACATGGTCCAATTACAGAAGAAAATAACAGGGGACAGGAATGTGAAAAATGCATTCTAAGGGAAGTGATCAAAGATTCAGGGGGAAGTTGGGTGTGACAGTCTGAGAATGAGCAATAAATTTCCTATTCCAGGAAACCTCCCGGTGCCTGTCTCTTCTGCTGAGGAAATCCCCCCCCACCTTTTTTTAATGTATTCTCTTACATTTTAGGAAATGCTTATTGAGTTAATAAAAATTAAGGCATATGTTTAAGAAAACCTCAAATATTCCTAGTTTTGTGTTCCTGTAAGGGTATGGAAACACAAAATAAAACCAGAAGCAGTTACCTTTATAGAGATTCCAGAAGAGGAAGAGCTCCCCTCTGCTGGCAGTCGTGCTGCCAACATGCCCGAACAAATTGACACTTGGATCCCAGAACACTCGGTCAAAACATAACACCACCTACCATAAGAAGAGGGCACATGAGCAGGTGATAGGTCTCAGATATCGCGGCTTTCTTTAAACACTGCTGTGTCTCTGAAGTACTTCAAATGTATTAAAGTCTTTTGTTTCTGATACGAGCTCAGAAACCCCTCTTATAAATGCATTATTTAAGACATTTACGACTCTCTTTATAGGCTTGGACGTGCAGAATGACCCTGTAAGACTAAGTGTGTGGTGTACTGCAGGCACTGGGGGAATGAACAGGACTCAGACTTGTGTCACAGAGTGCTGAGGGCACAGCCATGTGCACACAAATCCAAAGCCCTCTGCCTGCTGAGGAGGCAGAGAAACTGGTATGTGCACATCAGTGGAGAGAGGGGCCTAGAACATATCACCTTGTTAAGGTTGCCAAATCCCATCCTTTGGACTGCAGATGTCTTCCACTCAGGAAGAGGTGGCACAAACTGAACAGCTGGAGGCTGCTGCTTCAACACACCCAGGGGAAGAGTACACAGAACTGCATCACACTTATAAATAAAGGTTTGACTTGTGGAGCGGGTATTCACAGCAATCACTTCACATCCTAGAGAAGTTGGTGAGAAAAGACTACTGGTGATGAGAATGGCATTAAAAAGGACACTAAACACTTAATATACAATAGGACCTATGTGCTATTTCACCTGTTATACATCCCTAAGAAAGATACTATTATCTTCATGTTTCATGTAAGAAAACAGACGGAGGTGAGCCTACAGCCACAAAGATAAGAACTGCTAAGATTTAAACCCACACAGCAAAGTCGAGTCCTTGACAGCTGCCTGCATAGTAGCCTTCCCTCCTTGTAGCAGGTGATCTGATAGAAGGATCACATCACTCACCTAAGTTAAGTAAATCAGAGTTAACTTAAGAGTAAAATGTCTGTTCCAAATGCCCTGATTCTTTCCCACCGTGGTTAGCTGTTCGCTGAGGACAGAGTGACACGCACAGACTGCAGGACACAGCTTCCCACTGTGCAGCAGTTTGTCAGAATATGAGCTCAAAGCTGGCCTCAGAGAGGTACTGAAATTATGTTATTCTATCTCATTTGTGTTTTTATTTTTGGGTGCTGGGGATCGAACTCAGGGCCTTGTGCTTCCTAGGCAAACACTCTAACCACTGAGCTAAATCTCCAGCTCATTTGTGTTTTTAAATGAGTTGTTATGTAACTTAAAAAAAATATACAGCTCAAAATAAGTATGAGAGTTTGGTACACGCCCATTTTCTGTGGCTGCAGAATTAGGGAAAATAACATTATAGTTATCTTGCTATCTGCTAGCAAAAGGCTACAGACCACACCATTGGACAGAAACTGCCTTCGATGGGAAAACTAAATGGAAAACCGTTTCACTCTGTGCGCGCGTGCACGCACGCACGTGTGTGTCTGTGTGTGTGTGTGTGTGAGAGAGAGAGAAAGAGAGAGAGAGAGAGAGAGAGAGACAGAGACAGAGACAGACAGACAGACAGACAAAGAGAGATAGAGAGATATGAGGGAAGAAAGAGGCCAGACAGGTTAAGTTTGGTGGCTCCATCTCTACTTCTTAGGCCCAGGCAGTCACATGAGGGCCCTTACACTTTTAAAGAGTTCAAAACTATCAATTCCAAAATGAGCGGACAAGTTCTTTGCATTCCACATTAAATGCACTCTGACATTAACAATAATAAGGGCATTGAGCCTATTCCCATAGGACTCACAGGGAAATTCCATCTTTGATGTCAATTTAGCAGCAGGACTGCTCCAGAACTAGGACCTCACCTGTACAAATTAGCCCTTCTGAATAGAAGAGCCAAAACGGATCCAAAGACCAAGAAACATAAGGGGTGGACCCCACTACAATGTAGGGGTATTTTTTGCAAAACTAGATCCAAACTCACTGGCTCTTATTGTAATACCATACTAGTTCACATACAAGTTGGAAAGTAAAATTTGCTTCAATTTTCTGGCTTATAAATAACAGGGGTTAGAACCCTGAAAGTCTCCACAGGTCAACCAACTAGAAATGCAAAAATTTCACATAGGAGCCGTCATCTATATTTTATAAAATACTGGGGAATATAGCTACTATGCTTGGTCCAGGTCATACCCAATCAAAGATCAGTCTGTCTTACTTGCACAGCAGCCACATACCTGAAGCTGTGTAGCGAACCTGTCGCACTGCTGTATTCAGTTTAATGTCTAGACCTTCTGCTAAAGCCACAGGCACACAGGAATAGCCATTCCTCACAGTCAGGTGGCTGCCAGTAAACTCAAAATCGTCGTCCTAAGGAGAGAAAAGGATCTTTTCCACATTTTCTTAGTCTAATTTACGTCATATGTACTACATTCCAAATGATAATGCTGAAAAACACAAGCCTGTGAAGACAGTCAACATTGTACGGCAGAAATTAAATAATAGTCACTCAGTATTCAACTATACCTGCCTAAGGAAAATGAAGAAAAGAGAACACAAAATGCACCCAATCTTTGGATAATCTTTGGGATTAAGAGTTTTTCCTACCACCAAGTCCAGACCACCCACTGGGGACGGATGTAGAAACTAAGATGATTAGGTAGCATAACACTGGGTTCTTGACTACATTATTTATAGATTTGTAGGATATTACATGCACTGTGCTAATTATATTTTACCTATGAGCAAAATTTATTTCTTAAATTTAGATATTAAATTTGATAAAGATTTTTAAAACCAGATTCTACCAAACTAGATGAAGGCAATCCAGGATTATAAGAGAGGATTACAAGAGAGGCCCAAAGACAGTCCATACAATAAAGAAGTCAAGATTTGTCCACGAAGTTAAGCAGCATCCCCAGTGCTCTTTCTTCGAATTTACTGAAAAAATTTCAGGATAGAGAAACTTTTAGTAGAAGTATTTCTAATTTCATAAAACTCCTGGAGAACACACTGATCTGTTCCCCACAGCTCAGCTGCCACTGCCTATAATCCAATTTTGGTTCTAGTCTAAATAGGTACATACTGAGACTTCAACCACAAGGGTCTGATCTAGTATTTACACAAAAGAAACAATAAAGTACTTCTCTAAGAGCTTTATCACTAACAAGTCTAGTCCTTAATGTGACTCAAATATTGAAGAATAACAGAGTATACAATCTAAAGAAGTCAGCTGGACATGGTGGTACACACCTGCAATCCCAACCTGGGAAGCTGAGGAAGCCCAAGCAACTCAGTGAGACCCTGTCTCAAAATACAAAACTTAGGGGTTAAGGATTTAGCTCAGTGGTAGAGCGCTTGCTTAGCAAGCGCAAGGCCTTCAGTTCGATCCCCAGCCATCCTCCAAAATAAAAAAACTTTACTAGCAAAACATGATGAAAACTAAAACATTTAAGTAAATTTTATTTCTTTCTATAGTCTTAAATATGGCCAAAGTTTCAAATTTAAAGATTGGCTTATCTGATACCCAAGAAGTTGTGTGCAAATTACACTTAAAATACATTTATCATAAAGTGGTTCAGCCCTCCATACTGGGAACTGCAAAACGTTGCTGAGACCAAGAAGCTCTAAGTAAATGGCAAAGTATATACCATACTCAAAGGTTAGAGGACCCAGTATGTAAGATGACAGCTTACCTTAAACTGACCTGGACATCTGATGCCCTACTAATAAAAATCCCAGATTGTATTTTTTGTGAAAATTGACAAGCTGGTTTTAATTTTTTATAGAAATGCAGAAAATCTACAATAGTCAAAACAATTTCAAAAAAGAACAAAGTGTAGAACTTACACTACCTGGTTTTAAGACTTAACTCACATTTACATGGCCAATGGGTAATCAACAAAAGTGCCACGACAGATGAAGAAAAGGGTGGGGCTGAAAGAATTAAGACAAAAGATTTGATTTTTTTTTTTTTTTGTGGTGCCGGGGATCGAACTCAGGGCCTTGTGTTTGCAAGGCAAGCACTCTAATCACTGAGCTAAAGATTTGAGTGTGTAAAAAATACAAAGCCAAGGGGATGGGGGTACAGCTTAGTGGTGTGATACAGAACACACTTAGCATGAACGAGGCCCTGGAGTAAATCCCCAACATCAACTCCAAAAAGAGAAACGAAAAAGAAAAATTAAATTAAAAACATAAGGCCTAAAAGAAAAAAAAGTTATAAATGGGATTTCATAGGACTTTCTCTGGGAAAGACATTATTTAGAAAAAAGGGCAAGGGGTTGGGGATGTAGCTCAAGTGGTACAAGACCCTGAGTTCAATCCCCAGCACCCTCCTACCCCCTGCAAAAAAGGGCAAACTACAGACTAGTGGGAATACTTGCAAAACATCCATCTGACAAAGACTTCTGGGCATAATTTAAAGAACACAATAAGCTCTTACACAACTCACCAACAAGAAGAGACAACTAGACTTGTTTTTTGAGACAGGGTCTCGCTGTCTAGCCCATACTGGTTTCAACCTCTGGATCCTCCTGTCTCGCCCCCCTGAGCTCTGGGATTACACTCATTGCACCCAGGTTGCCTTTTTTTTTTTTAATGGGCAAAAACCAGATATTTCACCCAAGGAGACATGAAGGGCAGGCGAGCATGGAAAGAGATGCTCTGTATCACCAGTTGGCAGGGAAATGCAAGTACTACCACACCCAGCAGAATGGCTGACATTTTAAAACCCAACATTATCAAGGCTGGTGAGGAGGTGAAGCAAATGGAAATTTTCTATACTGCTGGTAGAAAGGCAGTTGGAAAGTAAGTTTGGAAGTTTCTTAAAGTTAAAAATCTACTTTCTGTAAGACGTAGAAATTCTACTAGATATTTACTCAAGAGAAAATAAACATTACAGCAGCTACACTAATAGTCAAAGAAAGGAAACAACCCAGGTGTCTAACAATGTACCATTGAGGATGAACATCTGTGGTATATCCACACAATGGAATTCTACCACATAATGAAAAGGAACAAGCTACCGATTGGCACAAAGACAAGTCTCAAAAACTTCATGTTAAGTGACACACAAAAG
Organism: Hystrix cristata; assembly: GCA_004026905.1. Taxonomy (NCBI): domain Eukaryota; kingdom Metazoa; phylum Chordata; class Mammalia; order Rodentia; family Hystricidae; genus Hystrix; species Hystrix cristata. The sequence continues at coordinate 61,957 of PVJO010002843.1, read as the reverse complement.
GCTATATATCACATGATTCAATTCATATGAAATTGCAGAATAAGCAAAATCTGTCACAAAGAGTAAATCAATGGTTGTCTGGGGCCAGGAGCTGGAGGATGGGGGATGAACTGCAATGCAGCAGGAGAGAATTTCAGGATGATGAAAATGTTCTGTATCTTGATTATGGTTGACAGCTGATGACCAAGTTAAGTCTAGCAAATTATAACACTGGTCACTTAACAATGGGTAAATTTCACTGTATACAAATAACATTTTATTAAAGCTGTCTAAAAACACACATACACACAAACTAAGAGTTTTTCTAGAGAGTCCTCTGAGATATATGCAACAAAATAAACAATGAAGAAATTTTACCTGATCCCAATGTTTAAGGGAGAGAGTAGAGAGAGGTGTGGCGTTAGCAAATTCAAGATTTGCAAAATGCCAATCAAGTATCTGTCTGTCTCTTGATGAGAGATACACATCACTAAAAAATAAGAACCAGAAGCACAGGTTAGTAAGAGATATCACTGGTGTTCTCAGTGAGCCGAGGTGGGTGGTTTCAGTAAAGGAGTTGGAATCTAGGAAGGTATGGGACTGTACTTTACGAGAAGAAATTATACATGAAAAAACAGGATCTTATCATCTTACTAACTACCCAGTGCCTACAGCAGTGCCACCTCAAGCTCACCTCAGAACACAAATTACAGGGATGCAGGCCTCAATTACTTGGGGGAAAGAAACTTCTTCATAGCAAGTCTCCCTGCATTATTAAAGTTTACAGTAAGGAAAAAAAAAAAAAAAAAAGAAAAAAATTTGTCTTGTATTTTAAATAAACAGACTTTCTTCCAAGGATAGGTAGCATCCCTGACTTCAGAATGGACAGAGGCACCCAGAGCACCTTAACAGCACGCAGTCACAGTCCAACTACCAGTGGAAATAAAGTATTATCTCTTCTTAGTCCCCCAAATTACAGAAATGTAAAGCATCACTTTCTACCATCCTCAAAGATTATTTTCATACTACATCTTCTGCAGAAGGACTATCTTTCCAAAGATAATCTGTCTGAATATCTAGGACACTGTTACATATTAAAATACAGGTAGGGAGGGGATTTAGGATCGTGACAAGAAGCCCTATAGTCAGGTATTTCCATTCATTAAGCAATTTAAAATACACTCACTGACGATAAATAAAAACTACACCAGGCTTTATAATTTTCCTTCTAAACCTAACACATCTCAGCCTTTTGGCTAAAAATCAAGTGTAAACCTAACAGAAAAGTCATAGCTGTCCCTTTGAACATTTGGGTTTGTTTTTCTTACCTTGGGGGATTAGCTTCCAATTCTTGAAGTTTTTCTTCTAGTTTTCCTTGTGTTTCAGCTAATTCATCATATTCCTGATAAAATTTAAAAGACTAAGTGAGTCTAATTTACCCTGAAAGGTCAGATATCTACCTACTTCATTTAAATCACGAGGTGTAAAATCTAGATATTTCCCGTCAGATCATGCATGCAAAGTATAGTTCAATTTAAGGCTGGGGCCGGGTGTGGTGGTGCCCACCTGTAATCACAGCACTTGGGAGGGTGAGGCAGGAGGAATGTCTTGAGTTTGAGACCAGCCTGAGCTATGTAGTGAGTTTAAAGCTAGCTTGGACTACAGAGTGAGATACTGTCTCAAAAAACAAAAAACAAAAACAAAAAAGCTGGGGCCAGAGCTCAGGGAGTTTTTTTTTTTTTTTTTTTTTGGTGCTGGGGATCGAACTCGGGTCCTTGTGTTTGCAAGGCAAGCACTTTAACCACTGAGCTCAGGGAGTTTTAATCTTGGAGATAAGCTGTGAGCCTGGGATGAGATGAGGGACAGCATGCAGGAGAAAATAAAGGAAGAAACATACTAGTGGTGTGCTACATCCTACAAAGGAAGGATGAAAAATAACATCGGCTACCACTTCCTGGGCATTTACCAAGAGCTTAGCACTGGAATAAACACCTTGGACACATAATTTTATTCAAGGTTCACAATTCCTGTAAGTTAGGTCATGAGCAACACCATCTTACAGATGAGGTAGTTAAGGAGTTCAAGAACACAGGACTAAAAAATACCAAGCTAACCAGACAGGCTGACTCCAAAACAACTCTGTAAAGTCCTTGTTCATCTGTATCATTCTAAATTGTCAGGGTAAGAACTCTACTGAAAAAGTAGCTCTCATACCAAACTAATCCATTAAGTCTCCCTGGTCTCTATACTAAACTATCTTCTCTCTCTCATACAGGCACCTGATTGGTTAGTGGCACCCTACTTTCCAGTTTCTTAGATCTGCACTAATTCTTAGGATTCCAAGCAAAACCAGTTAGGCATGTTCAAAACACACCTTGCAAAGGGCAGTCAGATCCCTGTGCTTGCTCTTCACTAAGAACTCAGCAGTAATGTCTCTGGGTGGTTTCACTTCAGATGCTTCCTTGTACTGCTGATGGAGTTCTTTAATTTTCTCTTTCAAATTCACCATCTAAAATGAAAAGCACACATTTACCGTTCCAGATGGCAATGTAATTCATCTCCAAATCATATGCACCTTTGGTTTTGGCTCCTCTCTTAACATGTTATATACAAGGTCCTTGGAATTTTTTTTAATGGTATATTTTAGATACACATAGTGGTAACATTCATCATAGGGAATTTGTACATGATACACAGCAGTATATGACACAGCTTGCTGCTTCTTTCTTTCCCATTCCCTTCTCCTCCCTTTAACTCCTCCTTCCCTGGTCCTTGGAATTCTTCATGCCTGTTTTATATCGCGCCATATGGGAAATATGGGGGGAAGAGTCTACAGAGCTTAATGCAGAAGTATCACAACACTATTGGATAAGTAGGAGGGGCTCTTGTCTTCCAGCACAGACAAGAGGGAAGGAATAGCCACTTTTAAAAGAGTAATAAAGTAAATTTATTTCCAAGAAAAACGATCTACCACCAATGTAATTTGAACTTTTTTGGGGAAACCAATAGCCATGACTAGTTTTCTTAAATAATATAAAAGGTCAAATCATCACACCAAGAACCTTACAGATCCATTCCTAATGTACATTTCATCAGAGTTCTGCCAGCACTACAAGGACAAGCATGGCAGTCGGAGCCCGAGGCAGGGCCCTACATGCCACACATCTTGCTGGCACTGCTCCAGCCACTGCTCATTTCATCCTTGCCACAAGCTATGGAAAAGGTGAACTGGGGACTTCTTCATGTGACAGGATGAAGAAATGAGGCAGAGTGAGACAGTGAGGCAAGAGTCCACTCATAGCTCACACCCAAAGCTGCAATACACCCCCGCTCCCAGGCTTTTTAAGTGGATGTTATGCCTGCAGTTGGCAAAATGAGGAGAAACAACTGGCTGGACTTGAGTGTCTGGAAGCTGGAGCCTGGGAGGCTGCCGCAGAGAAGAGCCCCCAGGTGGGGATGGAGGTGGGAGATGCCAGCACCTCAAGGGAAATACTGATGGCAATGTAATGGCTTTGATTTGCTGGTCTACATCAAGGGGAACTTAGCCATTGATCTCTCTCAAAGCCTACAATTCTGCAGGTGGCAGTGAGCCAGCGTTGGAACAGCTAAAGGGAACCAGACACAGGAGAAAGATCTACTTCCCCTAGTAACGCTTTATATAGTGTCAGATTCAGAGACAGACAAGCAAAACTGTGCCTTTGACTGGTCATTTTCTTAAGAATAATGGGTCCCAGCTTTACAGACTTTCTCTTCATGGAGACAAAAATCCAGAAATCCATTTAAGAATGTCTAGCTTGAAGGCTCTTCCTCCTATTGTAGCTTAACTAGAAAGAAAACAGAATTATACCTTATTAAGAAGTTCTTTCAGTTCTTCCTGAGTTTTCACTATCTTCTTCCAATGTTCAATCTGCTCGTCTTTGACATGCTTTTCTTGTAACCTACAAGAAGGAACATGTGTGCTCCAGGCACAGAGACAGCTCTGCTGCACCAGACAAGTGTCCAGCAAAAGTACAAGGACTTTGAGGCCCAATGGAACATTTCATACTTAGGAAGGAGAAAGTCAACTGATGGCAAATTACTACCTATCTAGGTTAAACACAGTAAAACTGCCATACGATACAGTGAGTTTAAAAAAAAAAATACAGGGGCTGGGGATTTAGCTCAGTGATTAGAGTGCTTGCCTTGCAAGCACAAGGGCCTGAGTTCGATCCCCGGCACCAAAAAAAAAAAAAACAAAAAAACAAAAAAAAAAACATATAAAAAAAAAAATACAGTGAGTTTTAGAATTGAAAAGATCCTTAAGGATTATGTAATTATATTAAAAGCTTTTACTTTGGGATTTAACAATTTCACATGAAAGTAAACACGAGCTCAAATAAGACTTATTGAGAAACTTACAACATAAATAGCAAATCTGTAAATGTAATTCAATATACAAAGTACTTACTGAATGACAACTTCCAATGCCTGGCCAAGAGATACAGGCTTATTATTGAGGACATTGAAGTCTAGTTGATGACTAAGGTAAGATGTAGCCTCTAGCAACCGGTTAAATTCTTGCTCTACCATTTCGTCTTTCTCTTTAGGAACCTGAAAATCCGAAGTATAGCAGAGTTGGTCCTTATAAGACTAAACATAGCCATCCATGAAGACACAAATGTTCTAGAATTTAAAAAGATCAAAATATGTATCTCAAAGGGGAAACCTCTGAGGACAATGACTTTCTTTTCTATGAAGTGGTTAAGTCTATTTAAATGAGATATGAAATGTTTTGGTCCTGATAGTTTCCTCTTCTCCCACTTTTGCCCTCAGAGCTGGGACTCCACCTACACTGACAGCCATAGGCCGTACATGGTGCTAACTGAAGGTACATGGAGCACAAGGTGCGCAGAGCTGACATGCACTGAGTTGAGTTGGGCTGACATGCAAACAACACATTAGAAAATTCCCAGAGAACAAAACCTATGGTAACACACCTGAGGACCTTCCGCAGTAAGACCAGGATGAGAAAATAAGATGCCCAAATTATGTGCTTCCATTCAAAGATGACAGAATTTCAGGTGAAAGTACAGAAGAGAGAAGTAAAATTCATGCCTATCAAGAAGAACACACTAGCATCTTTATGCTTTCGCAGATTAGTAATTTCAGAGTTGAAAGTAAATGCTCTTAGGCTGTGAGTGACTGAGCTATCAGGAGGTTTGGCTTCTCACTGCTGCAGACGAAGGGAAGCCTACAAAGCAGACCATCAAGCTGGACCATCCCCTCGGCCACACTGTGTCCTGCCTACTGATCCCACGCATCCTTCTACAGCTTCACTGTTCCCAAAGTAAACTATCTGCCAACCCACTGGTGAATTTGTGGCAGTAATGAGAAGAGGAAAAGCCAGCTGGGCATCAACTGGAAAATGAGATTCAAAATATGGAATTTAACATTAGTCAACCTAAAATCGTCAATAGGAAAACAAAATACCAAAGTAGTTAACATTAAGATGAGGAGGAATGATCTTCTACAATCAGAGGTAACTGCTGACAGGATCATCACAGTAAGATTCCACTCTTGTTTCAAACTCCTTAGTTCTTGCCTTGCAATTCAAAGATGAATGTGAAGCACTAGTCTCTGCTCTTCACTGACCACAGAAGTAAATTCACAAGATAAGCTGTCAGGTGGCAGAAAGAACCTGCCAAGAAGTATGGCACGCAAAAATAAATAAATAAATAAATAAATAAATGCAAGAGGACGGCAGCTCTCCTGTGATCTGTTATGACAAGCACCAAAACTGATTTCATCATAATCACATTTGAGGTATCAAGTTCTAAAAGACTACACCAGAAGAGATCGGGACATCTTTATGAATTAGAGAACCATCCCTCACCTACAAACTAAGAATCCTCTGGTTTGTGTAGAGAAATGAGGCAAAGAACTAGCCTTTGGATGCTCAATGTCATTTATATACTAGGGTGGTCCTACAACCTGGTGGGCCAAAAACATCTGACCCACCCTTTCAACTCCATGGCCAAAAAGAGAGCTTGGGGTGATGTCTATTTCTTTTGATTACAGTGCTATGACAGCAGGTGACACAGACCCTCCTGTCAGGAAGTTTATCTACTTTCTTGATTACATTCCCTGAGAACTCAAATAATAAAATTCTGCTCAGAAACTTATTTCTAGCATAACTCCTGCAATGATACTAAAAAAGATAGTCACAGAAGACTAGATTTAGTTTTTCTTTCAAAAAGGAAACTACATTTCTACAAAGCTATGTCAGCTTAACTGACCATAGATACAATGTACAAACTGTCTTTTCTGCAGCACAAGAAGCTGATACCTATATGTGGCTTCAAAAATGCCTAGCAAGAAGCTGTTACAACAGCAAGAGGGACTAGACCACATTCGCCTCTACAGTGGGGCAGGATGTGCCAACACGTTTTATAAGAATGTGATGGGACAGATTAAAGCTCTTCCAGTGTCAGCTGGACGGCTTGCTTTAAACAAGCTTTAATCTTCGCAGCCAGGGTGATAGTAACATAGGGGAGTTCATATTGAGAAAGTATGCAGCACTCAGGCTCAGTAACTGGGGTCCAGGGTGTGTGGTAGAGAAACATTTAAAGGGACACTGTCAAGGTTAGAGGGACCAAATTGACCTTTTGTTTCTTCCCTCTATTTTCTAAGTAGCCCACATGATTCATTACATTTTCCCTTTTAATCCACCCACACTCCCCACAAAAAACTGACGTTTTACATGCGCTTTCAATGACAAAAACTCAAATGGCACCAGCTCAACATATAGGCGCAACTCTACAACAACAAACCAGTGTGAATGTGTGATGAAGAGGATCTTTGAAAGGAAAAGATTTTAAGTGTCAAGCTTTTAATGGGTTATTGTAAACAGTGAGGAAAATGATTTGAAAAATTATGAAAAAAATACCTTGACAGTGTCCTTTTAACCAGTGCAGCAGAGAGAGAAATAAACTGTAAATAACAGCCCAACAGCCATGTCAGGTTTAGTTTTGTACGACAGCAGTAAAATCGATGCTTTAAACACATAGCATGACAGAAGCATTCTGTTAGCTCAGAAGCTGCAACCACCAGAGAAATAAGAACAGATTGTACAGCGACCAGAATGGGAAGGTCAAGGCACAGAAATGGCAAAAGACAGGCAGTTTTAAAAAGGCTGGGAGGGGCGAGGTGTCAGAAAGCAGTGAGAACAAACCAAAACTCAATGAAAGGAAAGAAACATAGAACAGTAACAACAAAATTAAACAAAAATTAAACCAAAAGATTACTGCCACATGTGACCGACACCAGACGACAGGACTACATCTCCAGTGCACCCCTCGATCCGAGGGTCGGCTTTAGGAGATGATATGAGATAGAAACCAGGCCCATCCATTTTCTGCCAAGTTCAGCAATTACAGGGATGTTCCAAGTGTAGCCAAGGATAGCTTTGAAGCCTGGTGGTTCTTCCATTAACTTTAAAATTTCAATTTGAAATTAAAGGAATATTTGGAAAATATTAACAAAATACTTGTCCATTCAGAAACTAATACTAACCAGGAGAAAACCAAAATGTGTTTGAATAAATTTAAATTTTGAATGTTTTTAAAAATATGCTAGTTTAAAAAAATGTTCTATTAGACATACTCAGACAATGAGAAGAATTAGCGAATGACTCCCCTAAGCAATCCCAACTATCTGTGTCATTTCTTTTCCTTGGGTGAGAAACCCTTGGATTCTATTAAGTTCTATAAATATGAAAAAAGAATAACATAAAGGAGTTGAAATACTGGCAGTCTCTAAACATAAGTCACAATAATGTTACCTGGCCATTTTATTCTAGGTCCTTAAAATGCATTCTGAGAAAAGTACTCAACAAATGATCTATGTTCCAACACAGTAAGAACTTGTAATAACAAATTAAGCATTATTTTTGGTGAAAAGGAACAATAATACAGAATCTTCTATCAAAGAAACAAACAAAAAGGATATTACTATGGCCTTTTGAAGTTATTTATTCTCCATGAAAAATTTATTCCCAAGTAAAAATAGCATCTCTCCCATTCTAAGGGAAACTGATATGCTGCACTATTCTAAATGAGTTCAACCTGAGCTCTTTTGGGCCTGAAGGTTATATTAAGCACACCTGCCCGTGTCAGCAGAGGGGCAGTCTGTGTGCCCAGCCCATGGGGAACACATTTAGGGAAAACCAAATAACTTTTTGGACAAGGTTCCTGACCGTTGCCAGAAGTAATCTCAAAGGAAGGACAGATCTCCTTAGTCCTAATCCTGGTGGCCTTCCATCATCAAGGCCCTTTAGGTCTTTAAAAACATTTAGGTCTTTAAAAACATTTACATCGGTCCTACTTCCAGTCTTTATAAGCTCTCTAACACCAGAGTAGAATGGACCAAAGTGCTGCCTCAGTGTTCCAGGAAAAGAAGGTTCTTAGATTTTAGCCAGAGAAGTCCTTAGTTACACAGAAAAAAGCTGTAATGACCAAATCTGGCTAATGAAAGCCACAGTCAATCTTCACCTCCCCATCCTCATATCACTGAGCACTTTCAGAATTATAGTGATACACAAGATTAAGATTAGTTCCTTTGGAAAAACCTGGAAGAAGAAATTTACATTTAAAAGTCTCTAATTCAGATTCTCCCAAACGGTCAAGGAAACAAGATATGGAAATTCTCCCTAAAGGGAGAATAAAGACAATGCGTCCTTGGAACCAAATAAAATTTAGTGTGACTCTGTAAATGGAGACTGCTACCTTCTATCCTGACTCCTTTTAACTTATAGGAATCTTTTAGGGGGATAAAAGCGTCTGACTTATTTAAAGCAGTAACTGGATATGTGAAGAAGCACACACAAAAGGTCTAAGTAGCTCATTCACGCTAGCGGTTTTTAGCACACAGAGAGTGCTCAGTAAATTCCTGTTAAATGAACAAATACAGTTTGGAAAAGCAAAGTTAGTATTATATATGAGAGGTGAAGAACTACTTCGGAACTCTGTTTTTGAGACAGGGTTTCGCTATGTAGTTCAGGCTGGCCTTGAACTCATGGTGTTCCTCCTGCCTCAGTCTCCTTAGTGCTGGGATTACAGGCCACTAGGCCTGACTTACTTTGGAATTTTAAGACTAATAAAGGTAGGAGATTTTTACATTTATAAAAAACAGATTTAAAAGAGGAAGGGAAAGACTGCTCTAAAGATCCTGAAGATGTTTCTTCAAAGGAATATGAAAACCAAAAAGGTAACAGGTCCATATAACCTAAACACCACCCTATACAAATACAAATGAAAACCTGCTGGGTATTACTGGTGCTGACAGATGCACAATTAAATGGGCTTTGTAAAAGACCTGGCATCCATCATCTTTCATGTATTATGCTTCTTCCTTTTCCTTTGTAACAGCTAAGCCAATCCCAATAAGAAAATCTAGATCTCAGTTTCTCAAGGTAGTTACTGAGTCTTCAGATCTCACTTGGGAGGACATACTCCAAAACCAAACAGAAACCTTGCAATGTAGAATGCTACCACACTGCAGGAATTTGATTAAGATACCTTTTCCATTATTTAAAAAAAAAAAAAAGCTAGGCATGGGGTTGCATGCCTATAATCCCAACATTGAGGGAGGCTGAGGCATGGGATTACAAATTTGAGCCCAGCCTGGCAATTTAACAAGATCCTGGGGGATGGGGGGCACGGCTAGGTGTGTAACTCACTGCAAAGGCCCTGGATTCATTCCCCAGTACTGGGGGTGGAGGTGGCCGGTGGGAGGTGGGGGATGGGCAGTGGCCAAAGCTCCAAGTTACTAGCTGGTATACTAGCTGGTATACAGACAGTGGAGAAATATTTAAGCGCCATTTCTTCTATTTCCTCCATCTATGCATATTTCAGGCCCCTCACTGTGACTCCCAAGAGGTTCCTAATATGAATTATCCACTTCCTAACCTTCTCCCTGTCTCATTAAAGATGATTACAGCATAGGTCAAAGTATAACATCTCTGGTCAATTTGTGGGCAGCTGTTATATTGGCTCTGCTTTTACAGGCTTGGTATGGTAAGATATGGGAGATTCCTTCTTCTACTGACAGAGATATCCTTAATATCCCTATACTATTTTTTTTTTTTTTTTGTGGTGCCGGGGATCGAACTCAGGCCCTTGTGCTTGCAAGGCAAGCACGCTAATCACTGAGCTAAATCCCCAGCCCTCCTATACTATTTTATACTCTGTATTTTATTCCTTTATAGGACAGCCCTTGTTCTAGTCATCCAGAATTATAAAATAGATTTCCCCTGTCAAAACCAAACAGAACCGGGGTTGGGGAGTTAGCTCACGTGGTAGAGGGCTTGCCCAGGAAGCCCAAGGCCCTGAGTTCAATCCCTAGCACCAAAAACCACCCCCCAAAACAAACAAAACACCCCAAACCCCAAAAAACAAAAACAAAACCTCAATATTCTAGCCGGCCACATAGGACCAGAGAAAAGAGCCATGGTACACTTTCAGGAATTCTTGTGATTGTGATTAAAACATAACCCAACAAACCAAAAAATACTTGCTGAGAGAGTTTTCTCCTACAGCAGCAAAATGGCTAGGTACGGAGATGTGTCTTTTTTTTTAATTTTTTTTTTATTTTTGGAGATGTGTCTTTAAGACAACATTACCACTGATTTTTATAAGCGAGTAAGAAGAGCTGGCCTTATACAGGACAACAGAATTAATTTCCATATATATAATAACGGAACCATGAAATCACCCTCTTTTTGACTGAGGCTGCACATAAAGAAAGGAGAAACAACCCCATCTTATCCAGGAGTTCACTAAAGAAAAATCAATGGCTGAGTAAATTTCTATGTGAAGTAGGCACTGCTGGATCCTAGGAAAACTATGAAAAGAAGGTCCTCTGAGAAGGCAATAGCAGACGCAGTCACACAGGGCTGTACACACTCATCCTACCACCCTACCTTCCATCAAAGATCAGGCAAGTGTAGCAAACCTACTACAGGACTTGAAGCAATAAAGAAATCTCCTGCCCTTTCTAGTGCGAGCTCATCCTCCTTTACAGACCTCTCTACATTGTCCTCTACTTCTCGATGTCTTCTCCTTCCACAGCCACAGGCTGCAGTTCTAACTTGCCCCTCATCAATGCTCTCCCCTCGCCCTCCCCTCCACATACTCTCCTGCTCCTTTGTGCTACTGATATATTTGTGGGTGATGTATTTGTAGTTTTCTCTAAAATACCTTAGACAGGGATTGGGGATTTAGCACAAGTGGTAGAGTGCTTGTCTGGCAAGCACAAGACCCTGAGTTCAAAACCCAGCACGCAGAAAAAAAAAAACCAAAAAACAAAAAACAAACCTTAGACAAAAGACAAAAACAAAAAATCCAACAGAAAGAGGACAGGGAAAACCAGATTGGGAAAATGGGGGTTCATTACAGCATTCTCTACTTTTATGCTTTTAAATTTCTTAATAAAAACTGGGAAAAAGAAGTATTTGTGGATTGGGTGTGGTAGCACATGCCTGTAATCCCAGCACTCTGGGAAGCTGCAGCAGGAGGCTGAAAGCTGGGCCCAGCCTGGGTAAGTTAGTAAAACACTATCTCAAAATAATAAAAGATGGAGGCACAGCTTAGTGTGAAGGCCCTGGATTAAAAAAAAAAAAAAAAATTATGCATGGGTACCACTAAACTGTGGCAGGAGTATAATACTTATCTGTATATCCCTAATAGAGGTCTTTAAAATATTAACTGAACTGTCGAATTAACCTGTAATTCGTCCTTTCTCATTCTGTTGTTCATTCTGCCAGAAGCCCCAGGAGGAAATGTAGACCAGGATGGTGGGAATGAGAACCAAAGCATGCTCTCGAAGTCTGTCCTTTCCTGATACAAACCCCATTAACCCTAAAACAGCCTAGCAATAGCAGGCTAGCAATAAGCAAGGTGTAGAGGATACCCCTTAAGGCCCACTGCACAAAATTCAAAAGTTGGGATCTATCACTTTTAGAAAAGGTAGCTAAGCCACCATATACAGAGCGAATTTTCCCTCCCTCAAAACATAAAGATAATAATGTGCTTATATCCTGAGAGATGTGGACTCTCATCCTAATTGGAATTTTTCTGCTGAATACAAACTTCTGAATTTCACTCAACCCAAAAACTACAGAAGTACTTTCACAATCTAAGCCTATCTTACAACAGTTAAACTACTCTCAGTACTACAGACCAATTATCTCTTTCATGCTACTGTCATACTAAGGATAGGAAACTCCTATACCTCTGGTCAACAAATACTTCAACGTACCTATGCATCTGGATAAGTGCCCCCCGATTTGGTTTTTAGCCCATCAAAAGCTTGAGCCTGTAAACACAAAACTGAAGTCATAAAGAACACACAGAGCTAAAGCACATGATGGGAGGCACAAATACAAAGAAATGAAGAATCAGGTTTCAATTCCACGTGTCTCTTGGAAAAGTGGCTAGAGCCAAATACAAAGATTACCTATCTAGGTGGCCTTCATCAAATGTCTACTGTAGAGATAAACGCCTAGACAGACATATAAATATGCACATATACAATAATCCCTTCTTGTATAGCTCAGAGTTAAGAAACAACCAGAAAAACACTGCATTTTTTAGTTTATATTACTTATGTGTATGTTCAGTCACACATTCTTCCCAAATTATTTCCAACTGAACCAATGAAATTTTCGAAAGTTCTGTATGTCCTCAACTTACAGCTTGTCCGTTGGCTTCATAAAGTGGGCATTTTTGCTTGATCTTGGCCAGTTCCATATTTACTTGTTTGCTAACCACAGCCATGGGATTCCCTCCTAGAAAAAACTCAAACAATTAAATTCAGCATACCTATGAAAAGGAAACATTAAAGTAAAAATACTTTCACTAAAAATTATAAAAGCTCAAAACTTAACAGTATGTAAATTATACCTTAAAAATGCTCAGAGTAAAAATATGGAAGATAAGCATAAAGAAGAGAGCAAAAAATCAGCCATAATTCCATGAGTTAACATTTTATTACAGATCCTTCTAGATTTTAGAAGCATTAAAATTACACACTGTACACAAAAAAGAGTAATAACACATGTTGTTTTATGATCTTCAACTTAGCAATATATCGTGTTCATTTAAATGTTAGTAGGACTACATAATTTTTAGTGACTATATAGTTCTTACTGTTTAACAATTTAATCTTCTAATTTGTGGTTTTGAATCTTCTGCCATTATAAATAATGCCCATCACAACACAACAAGGTCCACTTGCCTTTTAATTAGGATGATTTCTTAGAACTGGAAGAAGATAATCCCAGGTCAAAAGATTTACACAACATGCATCTTGCACATTGTGATGTACCCCTTCAGGAAGACTATCTGGCAATTCACTACTCACTAATGGAAGAAAAGTATCTGCCATGGTTTGAAACATGGTTTTTTCCTTAAAATTCCTACCGGAGTTTAATCTCCACTATAAGATACAAAGGTAACAGAAACTTAATCCTATCACAGTGTACAGAGGCAGGGCTTTTGGAGGTTATCATATAATGTCATTAGAGTGCAGTCCTAGGATTTCATCTGGGTAGTTCTGTAAGAGGGAGAAGGACCAGAAGACAGACACAGACATCACTTGCCATATGATGTGTGCCACCTTAGGACTGTATCAGAGGAGGGGATGATTCCCCTCATCTTGCAGCAGAATTATGAGCCAAAATAAACTTTTCTTTACAAGTGACCGAGTCTGTGGCATTGTGTTAGTGTGAAAAACAAAAGACAAACAAACAAAAAATCCCTAAACCAATATATTTTAAAATTGCACCTATGGCTTTAAAATGTAAGCTTAAACAATCTTGTTAGTTTCAGACTATGTATTGCAGCACAAAACTAAGAATTACTTACCAAGACCTGTTACTACCATAGCTCCAAGGTCTGCTACATAGTTTCCTTTTCGAAATGTAGCAACTCGTCCACCCACCCGATCCTATTAGAAATGGCCAAAATCATCAATTCTGCTTTAACCACAACAGCCTAACACACCAGGCATTTAGTCTTTCATGATTTAAAAAGAAAGGTTTTGTTTAGCTTACAAGGACTGCAAGCAACACTACTGTGCAGCCCAGCACAGTGGTGCACACTACTCAGAAGGCTAAGACAGGAAGATCACATGTTCTAGGCCAGCCTTAGGAAACACAAAGAACAAATGAAGTTTAACCAAAAGTTGTGGGAAAGGTAGGTGACGAGTAGCATGTAAGAAATATACAAATAAATGATGTAATGTCAAAACAGTTGCAACAGCCAGAAGACACTGTAGTAAGAGGTACTGCTATCTTTCTGCCCAGTTGTCTGTAATACCTCTTCAAGTACAGGATATGCAAGAGCCACCCATATAGAAAACACATGTTCACAAATCCCAACACCAAATACTACTACTAACATTCTACCACCATAACATGACTCTTCGCCTCAATGCCTGTAGTCAGCTGTATTCCCCCCACCCCCTGCCCCAGACGTGTCTCACTATGTTACCCAGGCTGATCTTGAGCTCAGCCAATTCTCTTGCCTCAGCTTCCTGAGTAGGTGATACCACAGGCATGTAACACTACACCTGGCACAGCTGTTAATAATCTGATACATGATTTCTCTGACAAACCGTTCTCTAGTGCAGCCCTATGCCCAGGTGCCACTGAACATGTAACACTGAGAATACATTCTGTCCCCAAACAGTCCCTAGAGATTTTCTAGTAGGGGAAACCTGATTTGTAGTTACCATGTAATAATTACATATTCTTAGTATGTAATACACAGAGGGAACACAAATATTTTTTAGTTAATAATATATTTTTAGTAATAGATTATATCAGGAAAATATTTAATGTCCCCATACTATTTTAAAAGAATATTTTAAAAATTAGCAGTTTATGAAAAGGAACTTTGACTGCACCGTACATAGTATTTTCAAAACTTTTATATTTTAGATTCTTTAGTTTACCTAGTAAGTGGTCTTTGGGGGGTTTTGTTTTGTTTTAATGGTGGGAGTCCAGGAAGACTAAGCCACTGAAGGATAATTAATTTTCAAAAGTTATTCATGGAAATAATTTTTCCAGTAGCATCCTAATATGATGCTTTGATCCACAGTATGGCATCAACCCCTTCCTCCCCTTCAGTTTCCATTTTTCTCTGTAGGACTAATAATTAAGGAAACCAGTATCTTGGCTTCATTTGGTGCTAAAGATGGTTCCTGCCTGTTGAGAAATAATTCTCTTTCTTTGACTATCAAACAGGGAACACAACTTACCACTACACATAATTGCCTACAACAAAAGAGTAAACCTATTAGGGTCCCTAATTTGAGAGCTAACCTCAAGAAATAATGACCTGGAAATATCTAGGATGTCTGAATTCCTTACAAACTCCAAATACTCAATTAGCACTTTTCAAAGCTTCACTGTTGAAAATGCTTCACCCAGGGGCAGCTCAGTGGTAGAGCACTTGCCTAGCATGTGAGACCCTAGGTTTGATCCCTAGCACCACAAAAACACCAAAAAATACTTCATCCAATATAAATTAACAATATCAAAAATACTATTGAGTAGTATACAAATCAATTTGGCTGAGTTCAAGTTATACAATTCCTTAATCTGCAGCAGATAATTTCTTTCTCGTATTTCTACTGGGTCAGGCTAATAAACCCAAAATAAAATTCTTACCCGGGCTTCCAGAAGCGTGACATCCATTCCAAAACTTTGTAGTTGTCGGGCTGCTGCCAAGCCTGAGACTCCAGAGCCTATAATAATTACCTTTCCTGTCTTTTTAGCTAAAAGCAAAATATGAAGAAAAATCAGAATATTTTGTTGTTAGTTTGTGTTTAAAGAGTCTTTTTCCCTATGAAAATCTCTGGAGTCTTAACATATCATGATGCCTTCAAAGTAAAAAATTCAGTTATTTTCAATACATGGAAATGACCTGAAAACTCATTAACAAGTATCAAACAGAATTTAATTCCATGTTGCACATCTATTTTTCTAATTTTTTTATGGTACGGGGGCTGGAACCCAGGGCTACACACATGTAGACAAGTATTCTCTCACTGAGCTGCGCTCCCAGCCAACTGGTAAACACTTTTTTGTGGGGGGGGGGCGGTGCTGGGGATAGAACTCAGGGCCTTCTAACCAGTGAACTAAATTCCCAGCCCCTGCTGAACATATTTATAAATCAAATTCATTTCTTTGAAATTTACCTTCTCCTTATTTTCAATCATGTTTCAGTTTATGTGATACTTAGTATGTCATGAATGATTTGCTTCTTTTAACCTAGAATTACACTAGGACATATTCTGGGTGTAAGATATTTAAACTGTACCTCTCTGTGGTCTTAAATCAGTATTCCTTTTTTGAAGAATTATTAAAGCATTAAAAATAAATGTAAGCCGGGCATGGTGGCACATGCCTGTAATCCCAGCACTTGGGAGGGTGAGGCAAGAGGATCGCCATGAGTTCAAGGCCAGCCTGAACTACATAGTGAGATCCTGTCTCAAAAGAAAAAAAAAAAAAAAGAAAAAAGTATTAATTCTCAAAATATCCTCAACTTCTTGATCCTTGGCAGACACTATCAAAACATTATGAAAGGGGCGAATAGTACTAAAAACAAAACAAAACAACAACAAAAATGCATCCATTAGAGGAAAACGTTTAACCTCCTGTTTGCATAATTGCCCATTTTTAACAATTTTTTAAACTCTAATTTTCTTTTTCTTTTGTGCCAGGGATTGAACCCAGGGCCTTGAGCTTGCTAGGCAAGCACTAGTGGTTACACGGAGCAAAATCCCCAGCCCCTAAGTCTAATTTTCTAAAACTTGGAAATCTAATATTTTTCTGAGTGTCTATCAAGCTAGGGAAATGTGTATTTAAAGATTTATTTTGAATTTTACTTGTAAACAAGACTATTTTGACTAAATAAATTTATAAATCAAAATAAAATGCTAACACCATGGATATAAAATACAGTGTTGGAATCATAACTTAAAACTATTAAATTAATTGGCCAGGTAGGTTCTTACTTGGCAAGGGTTTTATCCTTTTATAGATGCCGAAGTTGATAAGACCATGACGCTCTAAGTAACTGTGAACTCGATGGACAAGTACAGTATCACCTATAAAATAAATGAATTTAAAAGTTTACACTTGCAACAGTTTCAACAGAAAACGCCTCTAACACCTCTATTTCTTCATCATGAAGTCATTCTATAGGTGTTTCCAATTAGCCCAAAATGTCTATCACATTATTTGAAATTTTTAAGAATGACATTCCATTACAGGTGACATGGAAGACAAACCTTTGTAAAGCAGTTATAATGCTCATTCACACTGGCCAAAACCCAGTAAGACTCTGCTGGTGGCCAAGCAGGAAATAAAGCCAGACTAATCAAGTGCCAAAGTAAAATACAGAACAAAGCTGAACAAGTCTAGGAAAATTTTTTGGAAATCTCTTGAACTCATCTGTCAATGCAATTTAAAAACCAGAAAACAAATAGAAACATAGGAAATAGGCTAATTTTTGCACTGCAAAGGGTAAAATAATATGTAAATATGAATGAAAAAATTAATTACAATTATGAAGGTCCTAAAAAAATTACCAATTTTTGCAATCTGGTTCAAAATTAGTCCTATCAAAGATACTACTTACTGTTATAAGGCGCTTCTAATTGCTGGAGAGTAGCTTCAAATGTCAGCTGAATCTTTGGATTATCCAACCACAACTGTAACTACATTTAAATAACATAAGTCGTATCACAAATGAATAGGCATATCATTTAACCATCTGTAAAATCATCTTTTTAATGTTAAGACTTATTTGAAGTTTCACTCAGCGAGGGTTATATTCCTGACAAACTGATGAAACACAAAATTGCACCAGGTGAGTGAAAAAGCTAGGGCTATTTAGCCTACAAAGGAAAAATACCTAGTTAACTTGCAAGATCATATAGTTTACATGACTGGGTTACATGACTTCAGAGATGCTGAATGCATAAAGTCCATATGCCCAAATGATCAATTAGATATGTAGAGGTGAGAGAGAAAGGTATCAAAGGTAACTTCTCACTTTTTCTCTTGTACAACTGAATATGTCAGTATACCATCACCAAATGAAGTCACTGAAAGAAGAAATGAGATAACAAGTCTACTAAGGCAACTAAAAGAAGATGTAAAATAGGCAGGTTAGAGGAGGTAATGTCTGGAGTTCTTTGCTTACAAGCATCAACTAAAGCCAAATGTGCAAACTAAAGCCAAATGTGCAGAAGAGAACTCCTTTGGTTCAGATAATGAATAGCCAGTTGTTCAGGATACACATATACAACAATTAAGGAAGAGAACCACCAGGGAGGCAGGAGAAAAAATGGAATACAGTGTCACTAAAGACAAAGGAATGGTGTGTTCAAGAAAGAAGCAGTAAAAGTTGGGTGTGGTAATGCACACTTACAATCCCAGCTCTCTGGAAGGCCGAGATGGGAGGATTGAGAGTTTGAGTGCAGCCTTGATAACTCAGTGATTTAGCAAGACTCTTCCTCAAAATAAAAAACAAAAAAGGGGCTTGGGATATAGCTCACTGCAAAGGCCTGAGTTCAATGCCCAGTACATACATATATACATGCATACGTACTTATATAAATGCAATCATATTATTTCAAATACTCTTAAAAGAACAGTAAGATGAGAAATCAAAAATACTATGATATGGTCAATGCATTTTATACACACACACACAAAAATGCATGTGCGTGCGTGTGCGCGCGCGCGCGCACACACACACACACACACACCCCAAATGCTAAACAAACTACCATATTTAAGTCTTACCTAAAAATTAATAAAGACAGCTCCACGGATAAGGTTTCAACAAAGGAGTTAATTTAGTTACATATAAATAAACCGAGTTACAAACGGATATGATCAGATCGATATGGACACTCCATTTTTCTCTGAAGCCACTGTCAAGGGAAAACGAATTCCTCACATTCAGTGTGATCAAAATATATGATGAATGCTTATACTTTAAAATATTTATTACAGTGAAAGATACATTGCCATAAATTCTCAAGACACTCCCCCCCCCTTCAAACACACTTATCCCATCATGCTTACCACGTTTTGTGTGTGTGTGGGGGGGGGTGCTGGGGATCAAACTCAGGGTCTTGTGCTTGTGCAAGCACTCTAACCACTGAGCAAATCGCCAGCCCGTCTTACCACTTTCTGAGTATCCTCTTTCATGAGTGTCATAATGAAGTGTGATTAAAAAATACAGAGAATGCTGCTGCAGATTACCATCCAACAGAAAGGCAGGTTTATAAAAACAATACAGTGTCTCCTCATCCACCTTATTCATTGGATATGGTACCATGAGACTTTGGTTCTTTTCCAAAATCAAAATGACCATGAAAGGCAAACATTTTTAATCAATTCAGGACATCTGGGCAGCCACAACAGTGCAACTGAAGGCACTCATAAAAAGGACTTCCAGAACCACTTCAGAAAGTGACAAGAATGATGGGATCCGTGTGTTTGAAGTGAGGGGAGTGTTTGGAGGGGTACCGATGGCAGTGTGTCTCAATGCAATAAATTCTAACATCCACTGTATTTTTCAATCACACTGACTGAAGCACCTCAATCCTCACACCAATCTTCCTCCTTCTATCTTATAAAACAGAGCTCAGGTCATAGGTTCTGGTCAATAATCTTAATAATAATAAAATTGGGCAGCAAAATACATAGTTTAAGAATAAAGAACAGATATAATTCTTGCAGGAGAAAATAACTCATACTTTGATTCATAACCAGAGACCACAACACTAAACTGAGCCAATCCTTCCAAGTCTTGACTTTTGGTCAAAGGAAAGGAATCAAAGAAGACAGAATCAGTATAAATGCATGGCACAAATTCAAATAAAAAGTGAAAACTCCCTTCAAGATAAAACAAAAATGTAACAATTTTATCTTTAAAAAAATCCACTTAGATGAAATGTGAATGTGCTACACTGATACATGACAAATCATCCACAGAAATAAACAATAAAAATTTCTCATTCACTTTTAAAAAATAACTGTCTTTTCTGCATCGTGAAGTCTAGTACAACTTAACTATCACCTAGCTATATGATTTTTAACAATCTAAATTTAACAACAGTTTTGCAAAATTAAAGTTATTGATGGCTAAAAAGCACCTTGCTCCCTCAATTCTATGGCTTCAGAAATGACAGAAAAAATTATAGAAGAAATACAAGTGACTAAAAAATATAAAAAAACACCCAATTTCAGTAATCTAAGAAATAGAAAAGCAATGAGATGATGCTGGCCTGTTATGGCAGCAAAAACTATTGTTTTATTAGTAAAAACAGGAGCACCACTCAAGGCACAAGTGTTGTCTGATTCAGTTTTTCTGGCAGGCGACCTGGCAACTTAAAAAGCATTCATATCCTTTGACAAGGTAGTTTCATTTCTAGATCTCCATCACAAGAAGTAACAGCATAGGTAGAGTAAAAAATGTATAAGGTTGTTCAGAGCTTAATTATAGTAAGGTGATAATGGGAACTTAAACGTCCAGCAGTCAAATTATGTGCAGACATTAATCATTCAGTCAAAGGAGAAAGCTGAACTAGGTAAGAAGAACAGGGTAAGGCCTTTTCTAATCCTTAGAGAGAAAGACAAGGTCACTGCTTACATTTTTCCTTGGGCTGGGGATACAGCTCAGTAGTAAAGCACTTGCCTAGCATATAGAAGGTCATGGGTTCAACCCACGGCACCATGAAAAGTGAAAAAGAATTTTCTTACCTATTCAAATAAGTTTTTTTTTTTTTTTTGAGACAGGGTCGCCTATGTAGCCCAGGCTGGCCTCGAACTCGTGACAATCCTCCTGCCTCAGTCTCCTGAGTGATGAAATTACAGGCGTGTACCACCATGCCCGGTTCAAATAAAGATTCTTACAGGGTATTTATGAGATTATAAATTAAAAGGATCCCAAAAACACGTCCAAATAGGACTTCAATTTGTAAAAACAAAAATTTCATATATAGTTCTAAAAGTACCCGAAGAAAAAACAATATTTAACGATGGTTATCTCTGGAGTAACAGCACTACAGACAACTTAAAAATTCCTATTTTTTTTTCCATTTTCTCTGTAAGAGTCATATGCACTTTCCATAATCCAGGTGAAAACGGCCAGCATGGACACTTACTGTGCGGTTTCTAATAAACAGAAAAACCTTCTGGGTCTGCTGAGGCCCACTGATGATGTCTGGGAAACAGGCTGCTTCCTGAGAGGTCATCCGGTCATGAGGAAGTCTGCTCTGGAAAGCTGCGCCCTCCACACCTAGCAAAGAAAGCAGAAGATGGCTAGGAAAAGTGCAAACAAGTACAAAACTAGGAATGATGAAGTCTTGAAATTCCTTTTTTGCTTCAAGAACTCTGTAAAGCTTTGCCTTGCTCACAGTCTCATCTCACCTCCATTGTAAAACAAATTAATAAAACCACCTTTCAATCTGTCTTACAAGCTGAAACTTCTTTATAGATCGGCCACTCTTTTGAGTTGAACATTCCAAAATTTGACTGGATGCGGCGGCACACACCTGTAATCCTAAGGAGGCCGAGGCAGGAGAACTGCCACAAGTTGGAGGCCATCCTAGGCTACACAGTGAGTTCAAGGCCAACCTTAACTGCAAGGCGGGACTCTGTCTCAAAAAAACAAAAAATTAAAAGTTTATTGTTTATTAATACATGAAACAATATAATTTTTAAGGCAGAAACAAGGCATCTATCATATTTTCTTCATCTATAAGGTAAATTTATAAACTTAATGTTCTAATTAAAATTAGCACCATTCACAGCATACAAATATTTTTTACTTTTTTTTTTTTTGAGACAGGGTCTCACCATGTAGTTCAAGCTGGCCTTGAAATTACTATGTAGCCCAAGGTGGCTTTGAACTTATGGCAATTCTCTTGCCTCAGCCTCCTAAGTGCTGGAATTACAGGTATGTGCCAAGACGCCCAGCACACAATAAATTTTTAAAGTACTAGCCAGGCATGGTGGTGCATGCCTGTAATAATTCCAGCTACTTACAAGGTTGAGGCAGAAGGATAGCAAGTTCTAGCCCATCCAAAGCAATTTTCTTTCTTTTCTTTTCTTTTTTTTGGAGACAAGGTCTTGCTATGTAGCTCAGGCTGGCCTTGAACTCATGGTGATTCTCCTGCCTCTGCCTTCTGAGTGCTAGGATTACAGGCATGTGCTTTCATGCCCAGCTACACCTTGAAAATTTAGCAACTCACCAAGACCCTGTCTCAAAATACAATTAAAAAGGGCTAGGAATGCAGCTCAGTGCAAAGGTCTTGGGTTCAATGCCCTGTACCACACTGCCCCAAAAAAGGAAACTAGGTTAAAGAAAAGTACACTAATGTACACTAGAGCAGAAAAGAAAGCAACAGGATAGGGAGCAGAAAATGCAGTCACGTGCCTTTTTTTCAGGGTTACAGCACAGAACAGAAAGATGGCTTTGAAGCTGAATAATCAATAGTAGAAAATACATATCCCATCAATAGCAGCATCCTTTAGTTCTCATTATTCAACGCTAGCATGCAGTGAGAGATATTCAGCAGACTGCAACAGTTAACTCAAAAGAATGAGAGAAATTTATCTTTTCTGGCAGAAACAGTAGAAATATTTGACCATATTCTACATTTAAACCGTTACTACACATATAATACATACAGTGTACACGTGTACTATATACTATAAGAAAAATGTTAATTTGAAATTCTTTTTTTGAGACAGGGTCTCACTATGTAGTTCAGGCTGGCCTTAAACTCATGGTGATCCTCCTGCCTCAACCTCCTGAGTGCTGGGATTAAAGGCATGTCCCACCACACCCAGCTTTGAAATTCTTTAAATCAATTACTAAATATTTTTAGTAGATATATACATCTTTATAAGGTATTGTGAGAAATACATTTGCGTATTTTGTTCTCATACGCCTAAGATTACCTTATAAAGAAAGATACACTTTACTACTGCTTACAAAAATATGAAGATACAGGGCTGAGGTGTAGCTCAATGGTGGAGCACATGTTTAGCATGTCCAAGGTCTTGGATTCAATCCCAGCATCCATCTTCCTCCCAAAATCAAGACAAAATTTAAAGAGGTTCAAAATTGAATATCATGAAAGAAAATATATGTTGAATAATAAAATAGGCACCAGATATCCATATTTAATCATTTTAAAGCACATAAACTTATTAGTTGAAAGCAGTGAAAATGGAAGTAAAATTAACAAAAAGGTATTATTAAGACTAGGAAAATAAAATGAACAAGTCAGGTAAAGATTCAGCTTAGAAAACTGTAGCTAAGCTACTAAGGAATCTGCAAACACTACCTAGAAAAAATACTGGTTAACAAGAGGCCAGGCAAAAGTGCCTAACACCAATATGGGCTACACATTAAGAAACTCAGTTCTTAGAAAAAGCAAAAAGGCTCTGCATCCCTCGTGGAAAATGAGAGCACAAATACTATGCTTCACATTCTAAATAAGATCAACAATCCTTACGTATAATTAATCCCAATTTAAAAGGCTATCAGGAATAACAACAACAACAACAAAAAGTACTGTCAGCACAATTAATTATTTCTCAAGGGAAAGAATAACCAGAGCCACCTGTTATAGGTAAAACATGAAATTAAGGCAAGAAAAGAAGAAATGCTGACTACCAGAAATAGAGGTTATTTCAGTAAATGTAAAAATTTGGGGGAGGGGTACTGGGGATCGAACTCAGGGTCTTGTGCTTACTAGGCAAGTGCTCTACCACTAAGCTAAAACCCCAACCCCAGTGTAAAATCTTTAAAAATTATGTAGCAAACCAAGACGTATCATGTACAGGTACAAAATAACCATGTTGATTATGATCATTATGTATACAATGTACCAATGCATGTTCTTGGTAAAAATAAAAATAAAAAAAATAATAATAATAATAAAAATTATGTAGCTTTGATGTCCCCAGTAACATATCCCCAAACCAAAATAAACAAAAACCAAAAGGCCTAAATTATTTCACATTATAAGGAGCATTATTATCTACACATTAATCCTGAGTATTTGAACCAAATATCTCTAGGTTACTCCTTAGTATATTTCAATGCATACATGAAAATCAATTATCTCTATTAAACGCCACTTCTCCCTGACAAAAACAAGAGTTTTCTTTCTCGACCTGTATTATCTTCTATATGTTTAATAAGTGGTCACTGAACACCAATTCTACTCCAAAATACTATTTTTTAATGACCACCAGAAAAACTACGTGGAAAAAACTCCAGTAAGTTTCATATTACATTTGGTTCCTCAATGCAACTGTTTTTACTAAAAATCACCCTAAGATAGTTTTCTAATTTGGGGAATTTTGAGAATATGTAACAAGGATGTTATTTATGTAAGTCAAGTGGCGATTTTAAAGTTTTTTTCTAACTCAAACGTCGAGAGTTTAAACAAATACAATTAAAGAAGCTGAAAGTTGGGATACTAACATATACTTGAAATAACATTCTTTTCTACCTTCCACACAGCATCTTAAAAACTACCTATCCTCAAACTCTAATATTAATTTTTTAAATGAAAAATGGTCCCTTAGAACTTATCAGTAATTATTGTCTTCCTTTTGTTGTTTAGAGATAAAGACTATTATCTTAAGGAATGAAGACAATTACCAAAATTGAGGGAAAAAGCCTAATCTTTTCAAAGAAAAAAAAAATGTTAATTTAGAACACAAACTATTCTTAAGCTAAATCAAAACATATTTCTTATAGAGAAATAACAGACCACTTTCGATAACCCAACTCGTCAGTATCTCTTTACAGAAAAGAAACTCTTAAAATATATTTTACTTTAATAATATTTTTTAAAAGTACCAATAGCAGGGTTGGGGATTTAGCTCAGTGGCAGAGTGCTTGCCTAGCAAGCACAAGGCCCTGAGTTCGATCCCCGGCACAAAAGAAAAAAAAAAGAAAGCACCAATAGTATAGTATATGTAACTTACACTTGGCTCTAGAATATAATTTGCACTTTGGTGTTTCAATATGATTAATAGAAATCGAGTATTCTGGGTATTCAGAATGTTCCAAAGATGCTATCTAAAATTTTTTAAAATTTCAATTTTGCCTTCTGTTCAATTTGTTCTTGCTCACCATCTCATAGGGCAAATTCCTGTATCACCTTTGAGAATACAACCATGCTAAAGCAGACAGCCCCTTCTAAAGGTCTAACTGGCTCACGTTTTCTCTGAAAACACAGTAAAAAGTAGGTAAATATTTAAGAGAACAATTAAGGTCTTTTGGGATAGGTCACTAGAGAGGGAGAAAAGAGGAGTTGGAAGCAGGTGAAATGATAGGCCCACTAGTCCATGAAGTCATATTCCTGATTCTGCTAAGACACAAGAAACAGACACACACACACACACACACACACACACACAAACACACACACACGCATCCACCCAAAAAAAGAAAAAAAAGCAACAACCACAGGCCTCTATGAGAGTGACGTGTCTTCATTTTTTAAAAAATTAGGCAGAACTAGCTTTCTAGCTCAAGAATGAAAACAGAAACGTAAGGAATCTACATAAAAAAGATAACATTAATATATTAGAGAAGTACCATATCAAGTCTTGTAATAGTTTAAAAATGAAGAACAGGGGAAGAAAGAGAAAAAGCAAAGCAAATCATACAATTTCTCACACTTTAGATTTTTGCTGTTTAGAGTGAATGCCTATTTTAAACAATTCTAGCAGTGTCAGTAATAGACTATCTACTAAGAAGCAAGATTTCTGGGTTCTTATTCCTTCTCCACAACTGTTGTTTTATCATTGGTCAAGTCATTAAACTTCTTCAGGTTTCAGGTCCTAATTCATACAATATGTAAGTACTACCTGTTTGAAGCAGGAAGGCAGACAAGATGACCTCAAGTTCCCTTCTAGCTCTAGGATTTAGGATGCACATGTTAACTTCAGAAGGATTTTTAAGAACTCAAGATCCCAGCTTCAAGATACCTATGAGAATCTTCTAATTAAGAAAAGAATGTTGATCACTTATGTTTCTAACTCTTGATTTTCCCACAAATGCATGCTTCTGAGCATGACAAAGACCTTAAGAGAAAGCTTCAAGGGTTTAGAACAGTCACCAATACTCCTGGAAACACTTAACAATTTATGTTCTACTAAGAGTAACTCAATAGAGCACCAGTTTTACATGAAAGTCTACTTTTACTTTTGGCAATATATCGTATTATTTACACAAGCAAAAGAGTAAATGTAATAAAAACAAAACAAAATGCAACAAGAAAACGCAATTTCTTTGAGATAAAAAACTCTAAAGGCTATCTCTTGATCCATAAGAGTTCCATGAAAGATTTACTTGGATATAATTTAATGAAAAACATTCTTGAAGGTTTATCTGCTACAAACAACAGACTCTGAATGAGGATTCCAACTTCTCTAACATAAGCGTATACTGAATATCAACCTCTGGTTCTTGGGACAACATTTTAAGTAGTCTACTTCTAACATTCCAGAAGCCCTCAACTACCACCTATTGTATTAACACAGAAGGATCCCTGATTGAAGAAAGTAAAATATAAACATTCCCAGGACCTGCTATATGCAAATCACAACAGAACCATAATGTTAAAGGAAACTTAGGAGAAAAGTGAGAAGCTCCTACAGTGAAGTAATACCCACCCCAATCCTGTCAAAATGCGGTTATAAAATAGCTTTGAGTACTGAACACTCAAAACATCCTTCAAGAGCCAAAGAACCAAATCCAGACATTACTTCGGATTCCGGAAATAAACTCTTAACTTTTCAACATGGTGGCCCCTATAAATTCTTTACTTTTTCCTATCTGTAAAAATCTACACTGTTTGAGTTCAGAAGAAAAAGCACTTTGAACAGACTTTTTAAAGATAATTTATGCCTGAGAAACAAAATATTTAAGCCACAATATGATTAACCATAGTAACTGAAAAAAATGTAACCAATTTCATTTAACAACCATATCTAAAAAGATGTCAGTTGCCTGCATAATTCATCTCACTAGTCCTAGAATTTTTTTTCTTTTCTTTTTTACTTTTAAGTCTGTAGCTTCTCCTGTGTATACTGCTGTCTTTTTTAAAGGCCCCACAATTCTAAGTGTTATATCATGTTTACTTTTACTGCACAGGCTGCTGGTAAAAAAAAGTGCCTGCCATCTCCTCAAAAACATGAAGAAGAGTGGAGGGCTGAGATCGGCCTGAGGACTTCAAAAGGTTTTGCTTGCCTTTGTTCTGGTACGCTCTCTCCTGTTATACCACTCTGTCCTGTGGGTTACACTTCCCCTGCATTTCTGTCTAAAATGTGGGTACCACAGCCCAAATCACTAGCAAGCATCAATCCCTGACTTGGCGGCTCTTGCTACTAAGTGGCAAGCATCTAACGCCACCCTCACCTGATGCTTGGCCGTCTCCATACCCTCCAGAACTGTCGTCTTGAAGTCCTCCTGCTTGCCCTGTGGAAGGAAAGAGGAGAACTCAGGGACCTTACTCCATAAATTAAGATAATATCTGGACATAAAGGCCTAATAGTTGGCGACTCATGAATTCACCACCAACTAGTAAACCCATATTCAGAGAGCTCCTTCTTCTGGAATCAAGGCCCAGGTATTACATCATAATCTTCCAAATTCTGGTCAGGAAATGTCAATTTTACATTCTGATTCTTGTTGAAAGGCAAGTGAATAAAGTATGTGGTATTTCTAATAGCTAACTTTTTGTTCTCAGTCTTACTTTCAGTAAGTCAGCAAGGGGGTGAGTAGGTATAGTGTCTTTTACTAACCATTGTTAGGCTGAGTGGGTATGACATGGACTCTAGGACCAGGAGTTGCAAGAATTTACCATCAACTCATTATTTATTCCTTCAGCTTTCTATCTAAAAAGACAGATAAAGACAATAAGTAAAACACTGGTAAGTGTTTAAGAAAAATCTCTCCCCTTCTCTTCACAGTAAGGAATATAACTAAAAATTCAGCTCCCTTTTATTTATTGCACATAGTAGATAATATTAGAGCTGAATAAGCCAGTGCTTTGTGAGTAAAACTTCTGAACATACCCTAAGAGACCCTTAGTCAGATGCTAAGCACATAGACGCACTCTTGGGGGACGAAGGCAGGCAAGCAAGATCTTGGAGGAGTTTCTAACCTTGAGCTACAGCATAAGCCTTGCTAAAAAATTTTCCTTGTGGATTAATGTGCAGAAGTAACTTAAGAGAAAAGCAAGCTTCAAATTCAATCTGCAAAAATCTGTACTATCTTCCAATCTTCCAAAACCCATCATGAAGAGAGATGCTATGATCATCTTAAGCGTCTAGCTAGCCACATCATATGCTACAGGAAAACTACAGTGTGGTGCTTGGAAGATATATAAAACTCCACCTCCCAGTGATCTAAATCCCAGCTAGCTTCATTAAAAAGTTTATTTTAAAATATACATCCCAACTAGAAAGCAGACTGATTATTCCACTATTTGTGTTAGGAGGGTGCTGTAAAGTCAAAACTAACATAGCCCTCTTACTATGAAAATGCTCCAAGATCTGAAACTTTAAAGGACATCTTTGTCCTTAAGTATATAAAGGTATTTATATATAAGACACAATTTTTGGTAATGATACTAGAATGCACTACTAC
The DNA here is from genome assembly GCA_004026905.1 of Hystrix cristata. NCBI lineage: Eukaryota > Metazoa > Chordata > Mammalia > Rodentia > Hystricidae > Hystrix > Hystrix cristata. The sequence continues at coordinate 33,230 of PVJO010002843.1, read as the reverse complement.
AAGGTATATATTCTTTTTTGAAGACAGAATCTTATTCTAAGATTATTTCATTATGTTCTTATCTAAAGGATTCTCTGGGTCCTAGAAGGTCATGCTCAGACAAGACACAATCTATGATTTTATTTTTTGTTTACAGTCCTCAAAAAATGTGCTCACTTTGGCAGCACATAAACAGTTCTCAGAAAATGACACTTAATCATGAAGAACCAATCATTAAATCCAATTTGCAAACATGTTAAATGTAGGCCTTGCATTTCAAATTATACTTAAAGTTTAAGTCTGAAGTATTAATTCATAGTAAGTTCTGGATTTAGTTACACACACAAAAAGGAAAGGGAGCTCAGAGCAAAGAAAAAGTTTTCAAGAGTAACATTTAAGCACCAGGAATAACAATGCTCCCCTCTCAAATGTTTCTTACTCAGCAAAAATAAAAACAATCTCATATCATGAAAGCATCTCCCCACTAATAGCCAGTAAACTTTAATTACTTTATCCTTCCTATTTCCATCATTTTCCTTCTTTTCAAATTATAGGTCATACAATAAGCTAATTGGTTTATTTTAACCTGCAGGTAGCTCTTGACAGATTTTCTTTGCAGTGAGTCCACCGTACTTAACACAGATTTCTTATTCCTAACTTATATACTAAAAAGGGTAGCAAAAGCAAAAGAACAATAAAGTAAGGCAGTCTTTTTGTCTGTTTAAAAAACAAAAACAAAACACATACACAAAAGGAAACTCACACAAATACTGTTCTTTGATTAAAATATATAGGAGAAATACAGAAAATACTATTCAGTACCCTGGCAAAGTGTTTGAAAGGAATTCCTTATAATACTAAAAAGTCCGAAAATAAGTGAATCTCCCAAGTAAGCCTAGAAATAGGAGGAAACCAAGCACAAGATAATTGCAAATATGTAACATAAGAAATTATGAAAAACAAAGTTTAAACAAGTGCTTAAAATAAGATTAAGGAACAAGACATTTATCTCTTGGCTTGATGAAAGTCTAACTTGTTTAGAAGTAAAAGGATGAAGTTGCTATTTTCTCTAACCATATCATATTCATGGGAATTCTGCTTACTTCTCCAAGAGCTGAAAGGATCATCTTTATTAGTGGTGTTCTTGACCAACTCTTCACTGTTTCCCTAACAATAGCACACATGCAAACATGTGCAGCCAACTTTCCACCCAGGTAGTGTCTTTAATTAGAATATATATTAGATGCCTTATTCATCTAACTCTGTGTATCTTTCCAGCTTAGGACTCTCCTTTTGATGGGGGCACAAAGACAATGGCAAGCATAATTATTTTATCTTCCATAAAGGTAAACTCAAAATTGAAAATGAACGTATTCAAAAGCATTATTTTAGTATCATGTAAATTTTAGCAATTCTGACTTCCTTCTGTTTTCATCTCAACCACCCCCTTACATATGTGTGTGCATGCACACACAAACCACACAAATATCCTCTGGGTTCAAGTAGAAACTATTAATACCTATCTTTTCCAATTCTTTTTGGCTGATCTTACACAGCAACCTTTCAGTGGTCCTTTAGGTCTGATCACAAGTGTTTCAGTTACAGTCATCACCGGATGTTTCTTATCTTGATTCAAATACTCGAGAGACCATTCTTCCAACATCTTAAAAAGATGTCTATGTTAACTTTTAAATACATTTATCTGGCAAACATGGAGGTGAGAATCATTGGTTTGCAGATTCTGGGAAACTTCAGTTCACACTGACTAGTTTCTTGGAATAACATTCACATTTGATAACTTTGTAAACACTGAGAAACTTCTAAATCTCCTAGGTAGCAGTGATTTTTAAAGAGAATGGCAACTATCAAAATGGCAGAACTTTAAAAAGTGACTTCTAAACCATTCAAACTGAATTTGATAAACTCACAAGGGAACAACATTTCAAAGGATAAAATCATCTCTGAACAGATAAATAACATAAATCTCTGTATTAACAAATCATTTGAGTTTCTTATTTCATACTTCCGCTAATTTAATGTTTATTGAATACCCATCTAAAAACTCCCAAGTACTGATACAAAAGTAGAACAGGTAGAGTCTGTTTTCAAAGAACTTTTAGTCAACTTGGGGAAAGATGAAAAACAACCACGAAGAAACTTTTTTCTTTTTCCTTCAAGGAAATAAGAAACTAGCACAGACTGAAGAATGACGAAAATTTCTCTGCAGAAGTCCAGACATATTTGGACAGAGAGGCAGTGAAACCACCATGGTCCAGAACATTTGCAGAGCTAAGGAGAAAAGGACAGACACAGCATGTGAAGAGGACTCTGCAGCTCCCCCTTTGTGCGGGAGAGAGGGTCTGGAAGAGCAGTGGGGGATCAAACAGAGAGGGAAACTGGGCTACCTTCATGTCTAACACTAAACTTGATCTTAGCAGTAATGGAAAAAAAGTGATCTTTGGCCAGAAAGCAGAAAACAATGCTGATATTTTAGTTAAACTAATCTGACATTTTGTACCAGATGGGTCAGAGAGAAGAGATGACCTAGATAAAGAAGATCCAAGTGAAAGACTAGTGAAAAAATTTAGATGTGAAGTGAAATCCACTTGGAATACAGTGGATAAATGGATAAAGCAGAGCAACTGGAAAAGGCTGTGCACAGGAAGACACACGACTTCACAACAGACAGACTTGGTAAAAGGGATGAATGACCTTCAAGAGGACTCTAGGTTTTAAATTCAGGAGAGTGGTAACATAATATAAAAAATGGGAAATTTGGGAGATAAGTTAGTCCAATTAAATGGAAATGTTCTAAAGATGGTTAGAAATTACTAAAACCTAGGAAAATGGCTCTAAAAGACCATAAAATAGCATGGACATAGTAAGAGGTTCAGTGAGTGAGGCAGTTATAAATCTATGATTGATCTCATGAGCACAAGGAAAGTCATAGTTTCAAAAGACAATCAGTCAAAAGAGACAAGTGACCAAACAAAATCAGTGACAACACTTTATGCCCCTCTCTGTTGTGAGAGGTGGCTTTAAAAACATCACCTAGCAATAAGATATATCATGTACAGGTACAAATCCCCTATGATGAATGTTATCACTATGTACATTTAAAATGTACCATTAAAATAAATATATATATAAAAAAAGGCACCTAAGTATGTCTGGATGCACTTCTTTCCTGCCACTTCTTTTTTTCTTTACCATGACTCTTGAATAAATAGTTAGAAAACTGATCTAAACCAGCTAGAAGAATGCAAAATAAAAGAAAACTAAGCTCAAAGGCAGACTAAACTAGCCAGAAGAAAAGCCTCAGGGGTTCCTTTTAAGTAGAAAAGCCTATTAACACTGCCAAAATTATCCCAGCAAAATTATCCTCAATGAAATTCGTGGGTTTGAATTGAAACAGCAATCCCAAGGTTACATTCTCATTTAAAATACTGAACAAATAGCCTTCTTAATGTCTGAAAGGGGGAAACTGTTCTGGTTGGAGTAGGAGCCCTCTGAACTTCCAATGACCAATGCAGAAGTGTGATGCTTAACAGAGATCCTCTCTAAAGAAAGTAAAAGCCTTACAAGCTAGGGAGGAAGGCAAACCCTCAGGAGGCTGATAGGAAGAACTCTGACATGTTATTTACCTAGACATTCCATTGTAGGTATTTTCCTGGTCCTTACTCATTTCGCTTCAAAGTCGTCTTCATAGTTTACATTTCAAAATGTTCCAAAGAAAGTTTATAATTCAGATGCTAGGCTATGTTGTCCAACTGCCAAGCTTTAGATCCGTCTGAATGGCTAATGACAAAGCTTACTTTTCTTATTTGTTTTTAAAAAGAACTGTAATAAACCTTATTCTGGAGCTCCTATTAAAGTACCACTGTCACATTTCATATCTGGTAACAAGAAAAGAGTAGTACCCCTAATAAGAGAATCCCCTTTCATGCTCTAGGTAACATTTTCTCAGAACCCTCACTACTGACCATCTACCCAATATGATTAAAGGTGCCCTTCTATCACAGACAGGCCTCATTAAGGGCCTATATTACTAAAAGGAAGATACAACTTCCTAGGCATTAATCATGTAAGTTCTTTGACCTACAAATAAAAAGGAAATAATCCACCAACAAAAATAAAACGAAAACCCAAAAACCAAACAAAATCCCCACGGACTCTATCTTCAAATATTTAAAACCTCTGTGATTAGCAAATACAGCAAACATGTCAATAGTTGTTATATCTCAACAGTTGATACATGGATTTCTACAATGTTACTCTCTTAAGGCAAAGGGAAAGTCTGTATTAGTACAAAGATCTACAGTTCTCATAATTTAACATTAAAGATTAAATACCAAGATCTAGGGGCTGGGGATTTAGCTCAGTGATTAGAGTGCTTGCCTAGCAAGCGCAAGTTCCTGAGTGCAATCCCCAGGACCCCCCTCCCCCCAAAATTAAGGATCTAAAATTGCTTCACAGAAGTCCAAATTAATTCCTTCTTATTTAATATAAAATTTCCATAACCCAGTTTTGGACAGAAACATTATTTAAAAACAACTTCTAGCCAGGTGTGGTGGCGCACACCTGTAATCCCAGCATTTGGGAGGCTGAAGCAGGAGGATCACTTGTGAGTTCAAGGCCAGCCTAAGCTACATAGTAAGACCTCGTTTCAAACAAAAAACAAAACAAAACTTCTAAGAGATCTACTGTACAATATAGTGACTATCATCAATAACAATATACCCATATTCTTGAAAAAAATGCTAGGAGTAGATGCTGAATAGTCTCACTACAAAAAAAGGCTAAATGAGGTGATGCATATTTAATCAATCTACAATGGATACATACACTTTGAAAGAGGTTGTACAAGATAAATTCATACAGTTTTGTCACTTTAAAAAATAAATACTTCTGAGTTCTCACTTTGTATATACTTTTATTGTACTGCTTCTTCATTATAGCCAATTACTAATACCTGTAACTCTAAGTTGGACTGAATTCTTAATTTTGAACCCTTATAATCAAGCACTGTGCCTGTAACACAGTATTATAGTAACACAATCAATGTGTGTAGAATGAAGTGAATGAGGGACTACCAACCACATTTGGTAAAATCTTATTTTGTGACGAGAATGCCTCTATTTTACCTTCTGAAAAATTTCCCCTGCATATCACCCATCTTCACCCTTTCTGCCTCCAAATACCTTCTACAATTTTTTAAGTGAAATGTAACACTTAAACGGTTTCCCCCCTTCTATTACACAAATAAATATACATTTTAATCTCATGCTAAGCTAAAAATTATCTAAGAGTGGGGACTATGTATTGTTTAATGTGTATTTGTGTATACTGGGGTTCACTTATAGTCTCTCTCAAAATATAAGAATTTTGCTAAATTGATCTGAATTACCTTTTCAGCCTGTCACATTTTTTTCTCAGTCCTCCAGTAAGTTACTTTGGAGCACAGTTCCAAATCACAACACTGAAATGATGCTATTCCAAAAACACAACACAACACAAAAACAAAGGCAAGAAAATTAATTCTATTTCTTCATATAACATTACTTCGTATAACAAGAACTCAAATGATTTCAGATAGTCATCTTACATGTCTAAATGCCAACACAGCTCTTTCAGTAATGAATTTCCCAGTCACTTCTGATAAATCCACAAAAAAGGGTCTCCTACTGGGCATGGGGATGTAACAGAATACTATCATCTTTCCTAAGGAGGTAATATCTGAGTTAATTCTCATCAAAACTGAATGCTACTCCCACTCTGACTCCACTCATTGGCACGAAGAGAGTAATCTCAGAAGTCACAAGATGATAAAAAATGGGGGCTGGGAATTTAGCTCAGTGGTAGAGTACTTGCCTTGCAAGCACAAGGGCCTGAGTTCAATCCCCAGCCCCCCCCCAAAAAAGATAAAAAACAAAATTATTTATCTGAACTCTGGCCATAACTATCTAGCACTCGTGCCTGTTACCAACTGCAATCAGTGTGCCTGCCTTTTAGGGGAATCAGAGTTCCTTGAAATCTATGCAAAGAACTATACAAGGATAAGGTTAATATTAGGGCCACTCATTTATTTTCTTTGCTTTAAAGTGAAGAAGCAATCTTCAATTCTTCTCTGGTTAAATCCTACTATACTAACTTTGTTTGTCTGAAGGAGATGGGCTGTATTACTATTTATAGCTATTCTGCTAATTGACCATCAACTATTTGTACAATACAGGAAACAACACTGCTCACATATACAAAAGAAACCAGGTCATTGAAATGGGCATTGTACCAACTTTACAGGATAATCCAAAAGATTCTGTCTTTTGGATTTTTACTCTACTGAGTAATTCATCACATTTTCAGTCCTCAATCTCCTGTCACATGGAAATTTTCACTGCAACAGCATTTATGATCAAACCTTTAAATTTTTATACCCATACTTTGTTTTTTTGGGATGCCAGGGATCAAACTCAGGGCCTGCAAGTGCTCTACCACTTCAGCTAAATCCCCAACTCCTCTACTCATACTTTTTATTTTTTTATTTTATTTTATTTTATTTTATTTTTTACCCATACTTTTTATATGCTTTCTGTTGTTTAGTGTTTTTACTAATTCAGATTATATACCCTTTTATGTGATTTCTTCCCCCAGTGCTAGGGATCAAACCCTGGGCATTGTTCACGCTAGGCAAGCACTCTACCACTGAGCTATATCCCAAGCCCAAAGTGACTTTTAAAAATACTTTCAACCTGCAGTTTAACAATTACACAAACAAGTTTAAAAAAAAAAACTTATTAAAACCGCACAGAATTTTTTGTCATACCAATCTCTCACAACATGAATTCTGTTAATTAAAAGCATCTTTTGCAAGCACAGACACTTCCAAAACTGCCCTGTACAGAGAAAAGCTTTATCTTGTACATGGAGAACTTCCTCTGGTCCAAGAATATAAACAAGATAAACTGACTCCTTCCATAGTCACTCAATAAAACAGATTACAATACAAAGCTGTCAGCAACGGGCCAGCCATCTCTAACAAAAATTATCTGAAGAGTTAACCAACGGGGTAATGGGGGCTTTTGAGCTTCATTATAAAGGATTAGCACCATCACTGAGCCTGGAAAAAAATGGTACAGACATGCAGATTCTGTCACGCAGACAGGCCCGATTCCTCTATTGAGAAACTCATTAACTGGAAGCCTTGAGAAAGGCATCATATTAGCCCATTTAAAATTTTTTTTTTCTTTTTCTTTTCTTTTTTTTTTTTGGTGCTGGGGATTGAACTTAGGGCCTTGCACCTCCTAGGTAAGCACTCTAACCACTAAGCTAAATCCCCAGCCCCAGATTTCCTTTTTTTAATTTTAATGTTTCTATGAAAGTCTCAGGCCACACACAACAAAGCTACTTCTAACTCAAAACAGAATATATCTTCCTAAGCCAGAGCTCTCTAGAGAAAACACAAATCCAGAAACTACTTAGTAAGGGTTTTCTGGTAAATGTCAACTCTGAAAAAGACAGTGGGGAAAAAAATCTAAACCATGTTTTTATAAGAAAATCAAAAAAGCTAAGTGCAGGGAAATCAGTGAAGAATCACTAATGTGAAACTGAGGAATGATCTAAGGTACGTAGGGTAACAAACAGTTAAGAAAACAAGACAGCATTTTTCTGAATGAAGGGTACTTCAACAGAAGGGTAATTATTCTAAATCAGTAATGTCCAACTGAATGAGATTTTTTTACTCTGTTTTATAGAAGCTCCACAATTACGTGACCCTACTAATAATGAAACACATAACTCTAAGGCAATCTGCTCGAACAAAAACGAAAAAAAAATGTTCATCATCACAGAGAAAACACTAGGAAACCAAATAAATCCATCATTTGTTAAAACAAATGTATTAAGCAAGATAGTAAATATAAAAATACACGAAAATTTTTAAGAAAACAAAATTAGGTTTTAAGTATCAACATCTTATTTAGTAAAAGCAAACAAAAACATATTTACCAACTCTGACCATTACTAGGACTACAATGCCATATCAAGTTATGGTCTAAAATTTTAATCTGAGATGGAGGAAAAGGGGAAGAAAAGAATTTTTTTAAAAAAGAATTAAGATGTGTTATATATATATATACCAACTCCCCACAAGGAATGTGATCATATGTACTACAAACCTGTACTAAAGGTTGGGGATTTTGCTCAAGTCACAGAGCCCTTGCCTAGCAAGAGCCTGAGGTTTGATCCCCAGCACCAAAAAAAGCCAAAACAACAATAAAACTGTACTAATAAAATTAAAAATAATTGTATAGGTTATACGAATTTTATTTTAAAAAACATATAATTTAAAAACTATACATTTTCTTCTGATTACAGATACATATCATAGGTTTAGATTTGAGGTATTCTTTTTCTGGATTACTTTTAAAATAATCTGTATGCTCAGTTTTGATTTTCCTTTGATTTGCAACTGTATCGAAGAATGTTTACTAATTTCTGAATAATATCATCTGTCTTTTAAAAAAAAATTGAAAACCTACAAATGGTGTTTTAGCCAAATCAGAGAACTTTTCAATAAAATAAATCCAACCAACCAGACAAAAATAACAGCAACGAAACCACCTTTGTATTTTCATTTTTAAAAATCACCTTTGGGATTGAGGATGCAGCTTAATAGTAGAACCTATGCTTTCCCAGCACCCTGACCCCCTTCCAAACTCTGATACTGAGTGCTCGCTTCAGCAGCACATATACAAACTCTGATACTGAGAAAAATTTCCCTAAACCCAAATCTACTAAACTCAACAACCAAAACAGCCTATTACTTTTCCAATCCCAGTCTCTTTACTCTTTTATTAACCTTTCCAGAGCACATGAAATTGTTCTTTCTATAACATATTCCAGTACAATCTCTCTTGCTCAAAAAAATCTCAGTATTTGGTGGGGGGATCGGGGTGGAGGTGGATATTGCTCAGTGCTACGGCACCTGATTATCCTCCCCGCATTGAAAACACAAAACTAAAAAACAAAACAAACCCTACCCACAAGCAGTCTCCTAAATTAGCTCAGATTCCTAAATCTGGCTTAATCAACCCAGGCAATCCACAATATGGTCCCAAACTCCCTTCCCGGCTTCCTCCTTAGTCCTCTCCTTAGGGAAACTGTCTCAGTCAATCGTTTGATCCACTGAGCTCCAAATGTCTTGTAGTTTAGTAAGTGACAAAAACATTTTCTCCTTAAAATTAACACCATGGAAAGCAAAATTAACTTTTCTAAACAAATCCAAAAGTTCGTAAGAATTTATGCAAACCTTACATACGTATCTTACAGAATTAAATTAACTATTAACAAATGACTGAAATAAAGAAAGGGTTTGATGAGGTAACAAACACATCTTTTCCCAAGATTTTAATAATCCTATATGACAAAGCTTCCATTTAGTTTTTAACTGAAAACACTTGTGAAAGAGCTTTTTCTAATACAACAAATGTGGTAACCTTGCACAACTTTCAAATATTTAACTCATCTGATAACACTTTATAATTCACCATCAAGGTCCAGTCTGTTTTTAAACTATGAGAGTAATGAATTGCTACTGTTTCCTAGGGAAAAATACTTCCTTAATTAACAACAGAAACTTTCAAAAGATTTAAAATTATATAGAGGAAAAATGTATTTTCTTGATTATCACGCATGATAGCACAGTTAAGTTTATAACAATAATGAACCAGCCTTGCTGCAGACAAATTTTTTTTTTTTTATAGTCAGGGTCTCGCTACGCAGTTCAGGCTGGCCTCAAACTCACAGCAATCCTGCCTCAGCCTCTGGAGTGCTGGGATTACAGGTGTGCATCACTGCACCCAGCGTAGTGGAATTTTGCTTTTTTTTTTTTTTTTTTAAAAACGGGACCTCGCTTTGTAGTCCATCCTGGCCTTGAATTTGTGGCGATCCTCCTGCTTCTGCTTTCCAAGTGCTGGGATTACAGGTGTGTGCCACCATGCCTGGCGAAAAATGTATTTTTGTAACTACCAATAATATATAGTATCACTAACATATCTCTGAGTACTATAGATAGCTTCAATTTAAAACTTTTAGCTTCCCAAAAAAGACTAGGACAGCAGAATGTGGTAGTGTGCAGCTGTAATACCCTAAGGCCAACCTGAGCTACGTAGTAAATTCAAGGCCAGCTTGGATTACACAGTGAGACCCTGTCTCAAAAAACTAAAAACAAAAAAGACAACCTATTTAAAACACTGCATTGCAATGCACTACAACACACAGAATAAGGACATCTACCCCAAATCCCAAATCCCTTTGCTAGACACTTCTTATGGGAACAATATCTGACATTTGTAGAAAAAATATTCCAAGAAAAAGAAAACACCAATTCCAAGGCTTAGTTTAAAATCTGCAGTGGACAAAGGTTGGAGATGAGAGTTGAAAAAAGGGAAGAGAACTAAAAGCAGAAGACTGCCATACAAGAAAAAAGAAAAAAGAGATGATGTTGAGGTACAAAGGAGGCTACACTGCTAGACCAGGGACATTAGTCCCTAAGGTAATATACCACTAAGACTATATGTAATTAACCTTCCAACGAGGAGTTAACCAACAAATCATTTTAGGACAGTTTTAGGAAAACTACTCTTCTAAAACAACGACAACAACAAAAACAAAACCTGTCACTCTTGGGATAAACTGAACCCAGAATCTAACTTTTTCCTGTTTTCAAACAGTATTACTTTAGTACTTCATTTCAGTCCTGTAAATTATAAATTTTTGTTATTTAGTAGGGTGTGCTGGTGCACACGTGTAATCCCAGCAGTGTGAAAAGTGGAGGCAAGAGGATTGCAAATTTAAGCCCACCCTATAAGGCAACTGAGTGAGTTAGCAAGACCCTACCTCAAAATTTAAAGAGTAAAAAGGGCTGAATATGTACCTTAGTGGGAAGGCCCTGGGTTCAAACACAGTACTACAAAGGAAAAAAAATTATTTTTCAATCCTCTCATGTGAAGCACACTGATTTAAAAAAAACTTCTGGGGTTGGGGATTTAGCTCAAGTGGTAGAGCACTTGCCTAACAAGCCCAAGGCCCTGAGTTTGATCCCCAGCACCAATCAAACAATTTATCAATCACTTCTATTAACTCACAGTAACCTCAAAGAGAAGAACACTACCAAAAAAACGCTAAACTGAAAGGAAACTTGTCAAAGCATATCTCAATCTGGGTATCTTTGAAAGTAACGCAAGATACAGCAGATGGAGTCTGAAACAAGCATTTTGTTTATAAAGAATACAGACTTGAAAGAATTAGGTGAGTCTGGAGGTAATGGAAATATAAAAATTATTTCGAAAAGAGGAACTGAGTAAAAAAACTCAAAGTCAAGAAGAATTAATGAAATGTCATTAAGAGATGAAGATAGAAAAAATTAGTTAAATTTTTGTTTTTGCTTAGTCTCTCCAAAACAAAAGGGTACCCCAACTGGTCTGGGTATCTTCAGTGAGCCAGGACTCAGGGCCAGGAATATTAATGAAAATTCTTCAAAGCTGCTTGAAGTTCTGAAAGCAAAACTACTGATTCTAACAATGTTTCCCCGGTATAAGGAAGCTTGTGTTAGCTGAGATTCACTTCACAGTCTTTTCTTATATTTTTCTTTTGGCTGGAGGGTTCAATAACCAAACATTTACAAGCACTCAGAATACATTTTTCTTCAGCTGAGGATGTGGAGCAGCAGTACAGCACTTGCCTGGTATGCAGAAGATCCTGAGTTAAAGCCTCAGCACTATTTTTCTTTAGACCTAAAAGACTATATATTTTTAACATTTTTTAAAACATTTGTTCACCAGGAAAAGGCATTTCTCATACCATGAAAGTTTTAGCAGAAAAAATATATGTTGTAAAGGCATAATTTAACCAGAACAATTTCTGTAACATTCTACCTTTAAATTTTGGGTCACTGATAGGACTGGCTCTTTAGATTTGTCATTCTGTGTGTTTTCCACAACCGTTCACTTTCTCTTAATTTCCAAATGCCTTGTACTGGCACATCCTTCCACTCCTGTCCTCCTACACATGTACAGACATACACAAAAAAGATTACCAGGGGCTAGGGATTTAGCTCAGTGGTTAGAGTGCTTGCCTAGAGAGCGCAAAGCCCTGAGTTCGATCCCCGGCACCAAAAACAAAAACGAAAAATCAACCAACCAACCCAAATAAGATTATCAGTGCCACTATGTATAAATGTATATATATATACACACATATATAAAGACATATGGTAAGAGCCCCAATATTAGAGTACAAACCAAAGATGACGACATAAACACTGCAAAACAGGGATAAATCTGTTTATTCTTATTTCTAAGATAAAACTGTGAGTGGTTACTACAACTCACCAGATGGTTCTTCAGGCTCACTTTCATTTTCTTCCTCAGGTGGGGCTTGAGGGGGTGGGGGAGGAAGCTTCTTTTCCTTCTCTGCTTTAGCATTCCTTTCTTCTTCTGAATAATATTCATCTTCTGAGAGGTTGGCCAAGCTTTCATCCATCTCTCGGTACTCCACCTATGTAGAGATTATAGCAGGAAAAGCTAAGTACAGTGAACATCTAAAACCAGGGAGCCTACCTGGAAATATTAGTGAATGACTTTTTAACTTGAAATTTTAAGGGAAATAAGCATATAACAAGACACAAGCCAGTTTACAATAGGTCCTTATTAAAAGCCTCATGAAACAATCGTGTTTCAGTTCATGTATAGTCTGATGTGTAACTTCTATATCATAGCAATGACCAAATCACACTCTGAGGCTCTCTACATCTACTAATATTTTTTCAGTGTGTACATATCATGTTCAAATGCTGAAAAGACTAAAACAATCCTCTGACAAAAAAATATAGTTAAGTAAAACACCAAGTCTAATTCCAAGCCTCTGTTTCTAACTGCTCCATGGGAAAACAGCAAAATAATTCCAGAAACCAAATGGGGGGGAGAACAATGCAAATAGCAAGAGTTAACCTGAAACTATGAAAAGGTGTATTTTCTTTAAAAATGTACCTAGAAGAGCTGAATGAGCAAAGATTCCTTATCGCAACAAATTAAGGAGCAAGGGATGTGGAAACTGAAGCTACAGGTCTTATTCCTAATTCACAATTAAGGGAACCATGTCATTAGTAGAAAGTGGAAGCACTTAATGAATGTGTCACCAGGGGTAAAGGAATGCAGAACAGGGAAGACTGATTTTATGATGGACTTGCGGGCCAAAATGTTTATGGTAGCCTAGTGTGGTGGCACACATCTGTAATCTCAGCATTCTGGGAGGCTGAGACAGGAGACTTAAAAGTTTGAGCCCAGTATGAGCAATTTAGTGAGACTCTAACTCAAAATAAAAAAACAAAAAAGGGCTGGGGATGTAGCCTACTGTGGAAGCCCTGGGTTCAATCCCCAACCCCATTTTTTTTTTTAAAGCACTATGTATTAGACAGTTGTCAACATAAGAACACTGTCAAATTGTGACTGGATTCCAGGGAGTCACAGAATATACAGCTCTTTAATTACTACAGATTCCATAAAAAGATGAAATAAAAAATTAGATATGGAGATGGAGCAAAGACAACAAGGTTTCCACATATAACATATCTAATGTATTAGATTTCCAAAATGAGATTACAAAGATTACAGTGAATAGAATTTACTTTAATTTTCTAGATGTCTCTGAATTAGTTCCAGGTGGCTGGTTACTTTTATATTGTCTTTTTCTTCTATTATTTTAAATGACATGACCACAGGATTTGGGGGATGGGGAATAGATATGGGAGGGAAAGGACTTTACTGAAAAATGGGACTGAGTTAGAAAATGGAAAGAAAAATTAAAGATAAACTAATCACCTATGCTCTCTGACTCTTAATTTAGCATATGAATAATTGTATGATATCCATCTACTCAAACACTAAACACTGAGTATGTGGCACAATGGAAAAAACCATTATAAACGACTATATCCCTATACCTAATAAGCTAAAAATCTAATTGCAAATAAATGATCTTAATCAGATGACCATCTCACAGAGGGACTACTTAAGAAAACATCCTGAAATGTAAATAATACTGAATATTATCCTGACTGGGAAAAACTGTAAAAGTAGATCTCAGGACAATGAGTAGGAAAATAGCAAGGAGGAAAAAGAGGGTTTCAAAGGAGACAAGAGATCAGAAAATGTAAAAACAAAGAAAAAAGTTTATAGCAGTTAACAGTTTTATGGAGTTTTCTTTCTTTCCCTTTTTACCTCTCCTCAACAAAGCTTGACCCCTCCTCTCATTCTCAAAGATGAAGATTCTATGCTTTGATTTTCCCCACATCAATCCTACTCATTCACTAATCACTTGAAGGGATCCAAGATCAAGTCTGGGAAACTTCGGTTTTGTTGAGTTTATTTATTTTGTGGTACTAGGGCTTGAACCCAGGGCCTTGTACATGCTAGGTAAGCACTCTACCACTAAGCTACAACCCCCGTTCCTTTTTATTTTGAGACAGGGTCTAAGTTGCCCAGGTTGGCCTCAAACTGACAATCCTCCTTCCTCAGTCTCCCAAACAGCTAGGATTACAAGTGTGTGCCACTACTCCCAGCAAAACACTGTGTATCAGCCCCCTCTAGGAGAGTCACAATGTGAGTGGCTTCACCAATAGCCTCAGATTCTTATACTGACAACTAAGTAAATGGTATAAATTTAAACTTAATGCAAAACTGGCAAATAGTATTTTACTTTGGAATTAAAAATATTGTGAAGTTTTGCAGCAAAGTAATCCTTTTAACAATGTTTAAAATCCAATGTTTTGACAAAGAAATAATTATTAAACAAGAATACACTTGGAAAAAGCTCCTCTAAAGAGTTCTTAATCTTCGGGGAAAAAAAAAAATCAGAAAACACCTCAGAGGTAGAAGTAAGAACATCTAAAGGTAATATTTAAAAACCCAACACTGTTACATAGAGCCGTAAGATTCTTCAGGATTTCACTTATTTTTTCAATTTTTAGAATGTGTTAAACCAAGTCATTAACTTGCACTTTCTGGGTAACGATTTGAGGCAGACCCGAGAATGAAGTTTCTTCCGCCATCTCTGTCCTACCGAGAGTATCTTGAGATGGATGGCAAGGCAAGTTTAAAAAAAGCAAACGAAAAACAACTTTTTGCACAACTTAATCAGTACTGGATTGTCATAACACTTCACAAATAAAATACAGAAATACAATTGGGTTCTAAGGCTAAAACGAGACTGCTTAAACCTCTAAATTCAAAGCTGGCTTCAGCAATAGCCTCAGATTCTTACACTGACAAATAAATGGTATAAATTTAAACAATACAAAACTGGCAAATGGTATTTTACTTTGGAATTCTGTACCAAATTATTATTGTTATTATTATTATTATTTTTGTGCTGGGGATCGAACTCGGGGCCTTGTGCTTGCTTGGCAAGCACTCTAACCACTGAGCCAAATCCCCAGCCCCCCAAATTATATTTTATAAAAAGTTTTCCCATTTAATAAAGTTTTTAAATCATCTAAAGGAATCATACAAACTCTAAAAAATAAAAACTATTCTCCTAAAGCAGTGATGGCAAACCTTTTAAAGAGCATTCAATGATACAAACAGCCCACTGTGGCACTATGCCACTGGGTCGCCACCACTGGCCTAAAAAAAGAAACAGGTCTTCTTGAACCTACACAATCTTGAACCCAGAGGACTGGGAACCTCTCACCTCTAAATACGTCACAGACTACAGAGGTTCTACAACTACCTCCTACCAAAGATATAAAGAACTGTCAACGGTCATACTAAGAGCAGGATAATTATTCTTACTTTTCCACTAATGACTCTCAAATTTACATCTGTAATCTCTTCCTTTTCAGCTCCACTTACTACATAGATTCATTCACTTTCCAATCACTTTAAGCTCTAGTCTTTTTATCGTTCTCCCTTTTAATTTTTTTTAAGGCATGAGTGCTGATTAACTTCCCAAATACAGTACCTGATATTTACAGATGAATGTTAAATTTTTCCAGCTGGTATACACTATTCAAACTTCTCTCTAATCATTTTTAAACACACTAGTCAAGAAGGCCTCAGTGTGGTTCTACCCACTCCTAAACTCCCTAAAATGTCTCCACCTTCTTCTGTTAATCAAATGCCTAGAATTCAAGGCCTACCGCCTCAACAAATTATTTCCTAGTTACTCTAAAGTTACATGCTTGCCTTCTCAGTTCTCACAGCACTTACAGTCTGCATTTTATAGCCTAGTCCAGTGTTGTGGACAGAACTTTTTGTGATGAGGAAAATACTCTGTACCTGTGCTGGCCACGTATGGCTATTAAGGTGACTGAAGAGGCATTTTTAATTTTAACTTAATGTGGCTAGTGGCTGCTATATTGGAGAGCACAAATCTAGGAAGTGCTAACTTAGTTCACAAACTTAATTTGTTCCAGGATTTTGGGGAAGATGGCCACATTTGTGTTCGTGTGGGGAGGACCCTTGTGGTTGCATTCCTCACCCAATATGGAGTTCACTATCAGAAGCAAAATTTTGAAAATGCTTCAGTTAGCACAATGAATTGGTCACAAAAATAAGCATTCATGTACCCTCTACAATCTGGATACAATTCTACAAACCAAAGACTACCGATTCCTTTTTCTATCCTGTTTCTAAATAAAACCCTTCTCCAATTAAATTCACTTGCCTACTGTTACTGTGATGAGGCTGTCCACCCTGGACTCCCTGCTGCTCCAAAACACCTTATACTATATTTCAAGCATTTTTCTACTTCCTCTTCTCCAGTGGTAGTACTTTAAGTACTAGCTACCTACCTACTACTTGCCAGACACTGCAACAAGCATTTGTTTACATTGTATCTAAATCTAACAACCTCACAAGGTAGAATTTACCAGAGGAAAAGGAATCACAGGAAGATGAATTAACTCCACATGTTCATCCTTTTCCAGACTACTTTCCTAAATTCTGGCATCCAAAGTCCTAGCTCAAGGTCCCCGTTCTTGAAACTGTAGAATGCTTCTGAAGTTCAAACCCAATATACTAATTTCAAACCTTAAATATTTTACCACAATTTTAGCATATATGTACCCAGAAGTGAATTTAGATGAAACTTCAATTTCAAGGATCCTCAAATGCATGGACCAAATTTATATAAATTTTCAAAGGAGGGCCCCCACACTGGATGAACTTCCAGGCAATAAAAAACCTCCATACACCGTAGAACTCTTTAAGCAAGGCATGTCCTGGCTTCAACTGGCTTTTTACTCCTCAAATGGGTACTTTTATTCCTTGAGCTCTGTTTCCTCTGACTCCCAAGACTGGCTAGGAATGGGTAAATTTTCCCAGCTCCTTGCTTCCTTGATGCTCCCCAAAATTAACATGTAACTCATTTTTCTTTTGAAAGCTGAAGAACTAATCACAATGGAAAACTGGAAAAACAGGAATGAAAATAAACACAGGAGAATTACAAAGACAAAACTCTTTTAGCATGCCCCAAATTGTTCAACAGATTAAATACAATTCCAATCTCAATCCCAGCTCTACCTTTTGCAAAAGTTGATAAAGTGATCCTGTACTTCGTATGCAAATGCAAAAGAGAGAGAATACTGTATTTCCACAAAAATAAGACCGGGTCTTAATTTTTGCTCAGAAAGACACAACAGGGCTTATTTTCAGGGGATATATTATTTTTTCCATGTACGACAATCTACATTTATTCATTTATTCATATATAAAAATCTACATTTATTCAAATACAGTCATGACATCTGGAACATTGTCGTAACTCTCCAAACCCTGAATTCCAGGCTGAATTTTTTGAGACTCCGTTTCCTATAGAATCCTTGGCCCCAATCGTTCATATCCAGCAAGAGAGCTCTCTTTAAATGAGCACTTCTTGTCCATGCAGCTGCTTGTGGTGCATAGGCAACACCGGTGTCAGTGATTTTATCCCATGAATTCTTCACCTAGGTCAAGACTTCTTGCAGACTGGGCTTCACAAAGTTTCCATTAAATCAGGTGTTAATTGAAGACTTATGAGACAGGAGTGGCAACAAAAAAGACAACAGTTAAGAATGATAGCGGGGAGCCAGGGATTTAGCTCAGTGGTTACAGTGCTCGCCTAGCAGGCACAAGGCCCTGAGTTTGATCCCTGGCACCAAAATATTGCAGGGACTAAAATTCAGAAAATGTTTCTTAATCTCACACAAGTACATAAAGGACATCCATTACAACACTTGATGTAATGAATTATGAGGATTCATATTAGACACAACCACATCCATTCATTATCAAGTGTACACATTATTTCTGCATTGTGTCTGTACTCCAATTGGTCATTCAGCAATAGGCCTGAAGTTCATCTGTTTACATAGGTGTTCACCTCTCATCCGAAGATGCCTGCTTGGGGATTTACAAATAATTATAATTTACATTATCAGGCCAGGGATTTAGCTCAGTGCTTAGAGTGCTTGCCTTGCAAGCATGAGGCCCTGAGTTTGATTCTCACTACCAAAAAAAAAATTTACATTATCATTTGAGTGTTATTTCAATAATACTTATATTTAATTATATATTAATAATATTTTATAATTCAATACATCCCTCATGTTCCAACAGATGTACTAAATGCATGTGTCTGGCTGAGAATTTTAACTGGGGCTTATTTGGGGGGTAGGGCTTATATTATGAGCATCCTCAAAAAAATCATACTGGGACTTATTTTCTGTTAGATCTTATTTTGGAGAAAATACATCAGCTAACACAATCTGGAACAAAGTTGAAAAGCTCACACTTCTTCACTTCAAAATTATTACAAAGCTAAAATAATCATGGTGCTGACATAAGGGTAGAAATAGAGAGCGACAGGTAAAGCTGAGAGTCCATGAATGGATCCTTCATTTATAGTCCATTAACAAAGGGGCAAACCACTCAGTGAGAGAAACAAGTTTTCAGATTGTGCAGGACAACTGGATATTCACGTGCAAAAGAATGAGACTTAACCTCTACCTCACACAATACACATAAATAATTCCAAAAGGATCATAGACTTCCATGTAAGAACTAAAACCCAACAGAAGAGCCAGGTGTAGTAAAGGAAATGCCCATAATCCCTACAACTCAGGAGGCTGAGGCAGGAAGACAGAAAATTTAAAGCTACACCTGGCAGCTTAGCAAGATTGTTTGAAACAAAAACTGAAAAATAAAAAGGGCTGGGGATGTAGCTCCGCACTCCCTGGGTTCAATCCCTAAAACCTTGGATTAGGCAATGGGTTCTCATTTACACCAGAAGCAAAAAGAACAACAAAAATTAGACTTGATCAAAATTAAAAAGTTTTGTAACCAGAATAAAGAACTCTTACAATGAAAAAATCCCAATTTTAAAAAATAACCAAGCATTTCAATAGGTATTTCACCAAGATACACAAATGGCCAGTAAATATATGAAAAGATGGTCAACATCATTAGTCAGTAGGTTAAATGCAGATGAAACCACACTGAGATACTACTTCACACCCACCAGGATGCTACAGTGGAAGACAGTATCAAGTGCAGCCAAAGATACAGAGAAACTAGAATGCTTAAATACTACTGGTGAAAATTAAAACAGTACAGCTGCTATGGGAAACTGTTTAGCCATTCCTCAAAAAATTAAAGTGGAATTACCATACAACCTACTGATTCTACTCCTAGACACATGTCCAAGAGAAATAAAAAAAGTATGTTCACCAAAACACAAAATCAACATTAAAAAATCAAAAGCTTTTCTATAGTATACCAATAATGAAGCAGTTGAGAAAGAAATCAGGAAAACAATTCACAACAGCTTAAAAAAAAAAAAAAAGAAAAAAAAATGCTTAGGGACCAACCTAACCAAGGAGATAAAAGACCGCTATAGTGAAAATTACAAAACACTAAAGAAATGGAAGATGACACCAGAAGACTTTCCATGTTCATGGATCGGCAAAGTTAGTATTTTTAAATGATAATATTACCAAAGTGATTTACAGAATCAATGCAATCCCCATCAAAATTCCAATGACATTCTTCCAGAACTTGAAAAAGCAATCCTAGTATTCATATGGAAAAATAATGGACCCAGAATAGCCAAAGCAATCCCAAGCAAAAACAGCAAGGCTGAAGGCAAAATACCAGATTACAAATTATACTACAAAGTCATAGTTATAAAACCAGCATGGTACTAGCACAAAAGTAGACACATAGACCAATGAAATAGAGCCCATAGAAACAAACCCACACAACTTCAACCACTTGATTCTTGACAAAGGAACCAAAAACATACATTACACAGAAAACAGCCTCTTTCTCAAATGGTGCTGGGAAAACTGGATATCCATTTGTAGAAGATTGAAACTAGATCCCTATCTCTCAGCCTGTACAAAAATCAAATAAAAATGCAACAAAGTCTTGGTATAAAACTGGAAACTGATACTGCTAGAAGAAAATATATGGGAAAATGAAGCCATAAGCACAAGGGAAATAATTCTTGAATTATTTTTTGAGCCCAATAGCACCAGAAATAATAGCAAGAATAGAGCCTGGCATTGTGGCACATGCCTGTAATTCCACCACTCAGGAGACTGAGGCAAGAGGAATGCCACAGATCAAGGCTAGCCCGGGCTACATAGCAAGATCCTGTCTCAAAAAACAAAAAAGAAAAAAGGTGAGGGGAATAAAGAGGGAGGAGGACAAAGAGGATAAGGGAGGTAATAAGGGGAATGGGAAAGAGTTATTAATTCTATCATTAAGAGATCATGATGTTGAAATTAATCTGTCGAAGTGAAAAGGGGTCCACTACACTTCATTAAGTGAAAACAGCAAGTTAAAAATAGTATTATGGCAGTGCCAATTTATTTTTAAACATGTATAAAGATCAAATTGACTACAATACCGCTCGTTTTTTAAAATCTGTCTCTGTGAGATGCTAAGCTCATTTTTTTTTTAATTTGCGCTAATACAAAATATTTCTAACAACATTAAGAATTGTTATTGTTGGGGATTTAGTTCAAATGGGAGTGTGCCTGCCTAGCAAGCACAAGGCCCTGAGTTCAATCCCCAGCACCCCCCAAAAGAAAAAAAATTGTTATTAGTATGTGAGGTGATGATTATGTTAATTAGCTTGATTGTGTAATTTATAATATCTCAAAACATGATGTTGTACAGCTTACAAATGATTTTGTCAATTATACTCAATAAAAAAGATAAAAATAAATGTTCAGGGGTTGGAGATTTAGCTCAAGTTGTAGACTGCTTGCCTAGCAAGTGCAGGCCCTGTGTTCGATCCCCAGGCACCTAAAATAAATAAATATTCACACAAAAATGTGCACTAATGTTCACACCAATATTATGCAAACAGCCAAAAAGTGGAAACAACCCGAATATCCATCAGTCGCAAGAGTTATCAAGTATTGAACGGAAATACAACAGGGATGAACCTTGAAAACATGCTAAAACCAAATACAAAGGCCACATATTGTATAATTTCAAATAAAATGTCCAGAGCATGCAAATCCATGGAGTCAGAAAGTAGACTAGTGATTGCCAGGAGCTGGAACCAGGGAGGAATGGAGAGAGATTGTTAGTTATACATATAGGTATGTCTCAGGGGCAATTGATTATGGTACAAATTGCACAAGTTCGTGAATATGATTTTATAAAACCACTCAATTAATTGTACACTTTAGAAATCCCTTTTTTTTTTTTTTTTTTGGTGCTGGGGATCGAACTCGGGTCCTTGTGCTTGCAAGGCAAGCGCTCTAACTACTGCGCCAAATCCCCAGCCCCTACTTTAATAGTGAACTGTAAATTACCACAATAAATCTGTTTTATAAATACCACGTGAGGGTTGGGGATTTAGCTCAAGGGTAGAGCACTTGCAGGCTGAGTGCAATCCTCAGCACCGGAAAAACAAAACAAAACAAAAATACCACATGATTTCTGGTCACACTTTTCTCGTGAAGTGGTAAAATACAACCCTATTGGGCTTCTTTCTGCCCTCTACTTCATTTCTGAGGGTTGAGCTCACCAAAGTCCATGTTTTTCTAAAAGCCTTTCCTCTAAATTCCTTCAGGAAGGTTTCTCAAGCAAGGAGCTGAAACTGAGAACAGTGTGAACTCAAGAAACTCCTCATCCTGCCTGACTTGGTATCTGCAATTAAGAGTTAAGAACTGCCGTAGCTAGGTGCACACCTATAGTCCCACCTAATGGTGAGGCTCAGGCAGAAGGATTGCTTGAGCGCAGGAACTGGACACTGGCCTAGGCGACCCAGTTTGCAAAATTTAAAACAAGGCAAAACAATAAGATAAATAGGATAATTTTTATATAAGCATAAATTACACTGGCTACACAATTATATTTATTTACCTTTTTTTTTTTTTTTTTGGTGCTGGGGATCGAACTCAGGGCCTTGTGCTTGCTAGGCAAGCACCCTAACCACTGAGCTAAGTCCCCAGCCCTGGCTGCACAATTTTAATGTTATTTACTTATCCATTTGTTCAGCAGTAATGGAAATCCAACCCATTGCCTCACACATGCTAGGCACGCACTCTACCACCAGTCTACACCCCCAGTCGTTCTTATTTATTATACCTACATTTATCTCCAGATTTTTCAACTAGAACATGAGATCTCCAGAAAAAGCCCAAATTTGTGGCCCAGTACCCCAAGGCCCTGCACAGGCACTGTCCCCATGTGGTCCTTTGTTTCAGGGGCCCTTCCATAATAGAAGTGTGGGGCTTAAATGCTAGCACCACCACTTAACTGTTACTTCAGGCAAGGTATTTAAACTGGCTGCTTAGGTGTAGTCATTCCTAAAATGGGGCTAGCAATACCGGCCTGTTGGGGTCTAGCAAAGCAAAACGTTGGTGACTCGTGGGGACAACACCAGCTGGCACACAGAGATGGAAGGCAGTTATTGTCTGTATGTATTGTTTGATGCCAAATCTTTCTTCCCATATATTTGCACCTTAATTAGCCCTCCTTACCGGCATCCGTATCTACAAAAATCTACACCAAAAGATCACTGAGAGAGTAAAATAAAAAAAGAATCCAACTACTAACAGACAGCAAGCGCTTAAAACAAACAAGTTTCTTTTTCGTCCCCTGGCTAAGGCGACTGCTTTAGCATCATCCTCCAAACCCTCAGACACCCAGCCAAGACGCCATCGATGCTACTAGTAGAACAGCTTCCAGACACATCGACAGACAAACAAGAGGTATCTCCGACAACGCCAACGGCGCGACTCCATATCAGGAAGCCATTTTTCCCAGTCCAGAAGACGAAAAGGTGTAAGACTTCATGGTAAACAACCTCCCGACATCCGCACGCTCGCGGGCCCCAGCACAAAGGCCACTTTCGACGGCCGCGGGGACCCTCCGTCCTCCCGCCCGGCTGGCTACGAGGGGAGGGCAAGGTGGTTGCCGGAGGTCGCGGGGACCTCGGGGGAGAGAGGCCTGGCGCGCGCCGAGGAGGGAGGGGTCGGGTCTCACCTTGGCCCGCTTGCGCCGGCTGGTCCGTCGCCCCTCCGGAGTCTCTGATATTCCCGTCTCCATGGGGGTCGCCGACCCGGGCACCGCCGTGGGCCCGGCCTGAGGCCCGGCGGACCCCGGCGGCTCGGCCAGACCCCCGGGGGGCGAGGTCCGCGGAGGTTCTTTCTTGCGGGGAGTGCGCTCGCCGGCCGCCCCGGGCCCGACCTCGGAGGGGCCCGACAGGCCCGAGGGTGGCGCGGCCACCTCAGAGCCGTTCTCGGCGCCGCCCGTCGCTCCGGGTCCGGCCTCCGTCCCGGCCGCCGCCGCCGCCGCAGCAGCAGCAGCCGCCGCCGCTGCCGCCGCCGCCGCCTTCTTTCCAGACAACATCTCGGGCCGCCTGGCCGCCGACGGCCGCAGGGGCCGCTCGCGCTGTCGCTCCGTGAGTCCGGAGCAGCCTCGCCACTCCTCGCCTCGCTTCACGGAGCTCGCGCACCGCCCAACGCCGCCGCGAACGCACGCGTTGTGCGCGCTCCCGCCGCGTCCAGACAAAAAGGCCCCGAGACGCCCGTGGGCCCGCCCCTCCCCGCTGCCATAGAGCGGCGTCCTGGAAGCTAGAGCGGTTCCGCGTCCGAGAGCGCAGGGCTGGCTAGAGCGGCTCCGCGGCTGGGGGATCGGCCTCAGCACAGGCGGAGGGAGCCGGGATTCCGGGCCAGCCTGCGTCTAGGAAGGCGACGCTTTTCTTCGGGCACTCGTGTCCTTCACTCATTCATTCCCCCACCCATTCTTCAATGCAGGCAGTACTTACTAATAGCCATTACGTGACAAAGGTTGAATTATGAAACTCTTGCTTTTAAAGAGCTTACAGTCTAATGGGTGAAAATACTGAAGTACGATTGGTGGATTTCATATTTATTTAACGTGATTGTCCGGCTTGTACTGGAAAAAACTTAAGCTCGTGAGTTTCGGTGGTGAGAGAATGGAGGGATGTTATCAGAAACTCGTTCGATTCCAAAGGGAATTGCTCCTTGTGTTCGTCCTTGGTCTGGCTCCCCCCCCCCGTTCACACCCCCTGTCTCGCCCTTCTTGGTGTCCGCCAGCCGGGCGCACATGACACTTCTGCTACTCCAGGTCATTTCTTTCTAATAATGGGACGGTTTATTCATTTAATTCTTCCAGAAATCCTTCCCTGACCCAACACTGGAACAGGTCTTGTGTTCTTCGAGTTTTTTCCAATTATTACACAGATGTAAACTTGCGATCATTCATTTAGCAGTACTAGTTTTCGAACCCAGGGGCGCTCTCCCACCGTGCTACCTTCGCGGTCCTTTTTATTTTTTTGTTTCGAGACAGCATCTCAATCCTCCTATCTCAGCCTCCCTCGTGCTGGAATTACAGGTGTGCGCCACCGCTCCCAGCTTGCCTTTTAAATTGTCTTTTCAAAGTATAGTTTTTCGAAATGTTATTCCATTTACATAAAGTCCAGGAACTGGTAAAACTCTTTTTAGTGATAAAATCCAAGAGTGGAGGGTTGACAGCTAAAGAGCAGGAGAGAATTTACTGTGAATAATGGAAAAGTTTTAGATCTTGATTGGGGTAATGGTAATTGGGGTGAAGACGTGTAAATATTCGCCAAAACTCATTAAGTTATACACGTAAAATGTGTTTGTTTTATGTAAACTGTACTTCAATGAAGTTGAATTAAAAAAAAACTAAACAAATGGAAATAGCAACGGGGGGGGCATGCAAGAAAGAAAATGTAATCCCAATGCAACACAGGACTTTTGCTGTGAACTTACATTGACATGGTCATAATAAACGTAATCAATGGAAAATCGAAGTGCTAGAATTATATTGAGAGAATGGAGAGAAAAGAGTTTGCAGGCGAGAGAGATGAAAGGGGTTTAGGGAAGGCCAGGTGGGGATGCAGGAGGTATTGCATAGGAACTAAATTTTCTTTCATAAAAAGGTAATACATAATGTCACATTTCAGACATCAAGAAATAACAGTGTTAAGTATGCTATGCAGAAATGTCAAGGCAAATAAAGGTAACAGGTGTAAGTAGGAACTCGTTGTCTCTGAGGCTTGGAACCTGAAGGTGGGAAGAGAAGAAGCAGGAGATTGATGTTTGTTCATTTTACACTCTAGTTCTATTTGATTTGTTTGAACATTTAACAATCTGATAAAATTTGAAATTAGATTTTTAAAATATGCATATCTTTCACTCAGTAATTGCATTTCAAGAAAACATCCTAAGAGAATATTTAAGTATGTGTAGAGATTTAACTTCAAGCTATTTGTATCAAGCTCTATGTGATAGAAATAAAGAATAATTAACCTAAAATCCCTACAGATAGTGACTAATTGAAAACACATGAATACAATTATCCCCAGCACCATGGGGGAAAAAAGAAAATGCATTAAAGCTGATTTTTTTCAGTAGCGAAGATTGAACCCAGAACTTCAAATTCTAGGCAAGTAGCCTACTGCTAAGCTACATCCCCAACCCTTTTTGTTTTATTTTTTAAATTTTATTTTATTAAAGACAGAGCCCTGCTAAGTTGCCCAGGTTGGCATCAAACCTGCCATCCTCCTGCCTCATCTTCCTGAGTTGCTGGGATTACAGATGTGCACCACCACACCCACCCAGCAAAGCTGATAAAGAATTCCCATACAAAATAATGAGCATACAGTATTTCAGAAATTTAACTCACCATTGAGAGAACCAGCAGGATGATAAAGCTGAATCAAAGGAAAATATGAGACAATGATATGTGGTCCCTAGTCAGTCAGTGGAAAACAGAATACTGGAATGAGGTTGCAAAGTTAAATAAGAACAAAAGGTAGTGTTCAAGTCCATAAGATAATAAAGTTTAGCATTTTCTTTTCTATTAGCTAGAATTCATTTGTATCTATTGGCAATAAAGACATTAATTTGCAACTTGTCAATTTTTCCCCAGAAATAACTAAATTCATTTTGGGTTTTTTGTGATAAAATACACATAACATAAATATTTACCATTTAATTAAAAAATTTACCATCTTAACTATTTTAAGTGTAGTAGTCAGTAGTGTTAAGTACCTTCACATGGTTATGCAGTCGCTAGAACACTTCGTTTTGCTTTTTGCAAAACAGTTGCACCTGTTAAACAACTCCCCATTCTCCCCGCCCTCCAGCCCCTGGCAGCCACCATTCTACTTCTGTGAATTTGACTACTCTAGGTACTTCATATAAGTGGAATCATATGCTGTATTTTTCTTGGCATAGTTCACTTAGAATAATATCCTCAAGTTTCATCCGTGTTGTAACATATCATGATTTCCTTCCTTTTAAGGCTGAGTAATATTTCCAGAAGTGGAATTGCTAGAGCAACTTGTCCATTTTTAAAAGGGGAACATCTAACTTTACAGAGTAGGGACCCTAACCCATATTAAATAGTAAGTCAAACAAAACTACCTTCCTCAAAGCCTCAGGTGACCAGTAGCAGGCTCGTTAAACAGTATTCTAGTATGACTGTGGGTGCACATACGGTAATCTTTTTGCTTTACTTCCAAGTTGTGGGTCATTTTTCTCTGCAGTCACCCCCACGTGAGTGCAGGTGCTATGTGTTATTGCCCATTTTGCACCCAGCAGCTGGACCCAGAAGTACTGTCAGATGAAGAGTGAGGTGTGGCTAAGCCCTACATCACCTGGCTTTTATGAGGACACCATGAGATGATGTTTGCAAACTGCCTGGCACATAGTGGGTGCTTAAGACATAAGAGTAGTTATATTATTGTTACGCGGCAGCTGGGTAGAGGATGGAACTGGTCATGACCTAGAGGAGCTGGGGGCTGTGACTCCTCATGGAGGGGATGAGGGCAGGATTCTGGGGCCTGTGTGCCTCCGCACCATAATGTTGGGGGAACTAGTACTTCTCTTTAGGAGTCTCCATTTGTCACTTCCTCAGGCATGGTAGGAGCAGTGGTGACTTGGCTGATGAACTACAAGCCATTCTTGTTTGGGTTCCTGTTCCTTCTGCTTTTGCTTAGCAACTGGCTGGTCAAGTATGAATCCAAGGCCACCCCCTCAGAACTCCCACAGGTGAGCAAGAGAGGACTTAACTGTTGCCAAAAATTTGGAGATATTCAGCTAGATTGGGTGGGAGGCAGAAACAGAAATGGTGTCAGGACAATGAGTAAAGACTGAGGATTCAAGACTCTAGTCTAAGTTCCTGCTCTGTGATTTCTTGTGGGTGATAGTGGATAAATCATTTCCCCCCACAAGACTTCAATTGCTTCAGTTATAAAATAGGGACCATCCTAGACTCTCTTATTTCATGATTGATGTCAACATGCTTCCTGCTTGGGTAACAGTATCAACTACTTTAAGTGCAAAAATATTTAAATGGATAAACCAGATAATGTATCAACATAGATGAAACTCTATAATAATGAAGACAGCAGAAAGTTACATAGTTTATGAAATTGTGTTAGTCAGCTATCTGTTACTGTAACAAATCAACTTATAAAGAGAAAATGAAAAGTTTATTTTGGCTCACAGTTTTGGAGGTTTCAGTCTATGGTAAGGTGGATCCATTGCTTTTAGGCCTCTTGTGAATGGGGAGAGTAGAGCAAAACCATTTACCTCATAGCCAGATAGTGAAAAAGGAGCTAAAAACTTGGGGTCCCACAATTCCCTTTGAGGGCACCCCTCCTATGACTTGAAGTCCTCCCATTAGGCCCCAGCTCTTAAATATTCCTCTACTTCCCAACAATACCACTATTTGGGGACCAAGCCTTTAACCCATGGGCCTTTAGGAGACATTTCACACTCACACTATAGTGGATAGCTTTTATATAAGGTTTAAAAACATACAGCCTGGCATGGTGGCTCATGCCTGTAATCCCTACACTCTGGGAAGTTAAGGCAGGAGGACTACAAGTTCAAGTTCAGCCTGCACAACTTATGGGACTTTGTCTCAAATTTTTACAAAAATTTTTAAAAGAGCTGGAGATTTACCTCAATACAAAGACCCTACTAGGTTCAGTCCCCAATGCTGGGGAAAAAAAAACACGGAAAAATAGATATCAAATTCAGAATTACAGTTGAGATGATTTTCAGGAGGACAGGAGAATACTTATAAAATAGTAGCCCATAGAGGATTTCATTTATATTTGTGATATTTTATTTCTTAAACTGGTATGGGAATATGGATATTGGTTGCAATATTTACTTTTTTGGCACATCTGAGATATTAAAGATCAGTAGTTTGTAGCTGAATCCAAGAATAAAGTATTATTAATTAAGGGGAGGGAGATAGAGGAGAATTAATGAGGATTAGAGAGGAAAGAGCATGTCACAAGACCACTGAGATTTTGCAGTTTGAGGTTTTCCTGGGCCTGACAAAACGCACAGATGGCACATTGGAAAAATGACTCTGGAGTCAGGTATGTTTGAATTAAGAGCTTTATGTCACCTGCAACTGGCTGATTATTCCTATAAACCAAAGGCCACCACGGATTCTTGGGAGTTGGGCGCTGTATGATGAGAAAGTGACTTTTCTTCATGGGACCTCAATTCTGTCACCCACAAAATGAGGGGAAGGCGCTCCTCTTTCAGATGGGTGTGAGAACCGATTAAGATCATGGCAGGGAACAGGTGTTCTGTGTTGGAAAGGATTATCATTATTAACCAATTTCTCCCTCTTCCTGGTGGTGGGACACTTAGGAGAAGGCAGAGAAACCAAAGACACCGGAAGCTGGCCCCAAGAGCAAAATTGCCAACGACATGAAAGAAATAGAGAAAATGTATGCCTGCTTTGCTCTCCAGGACAAGATCCTTGAACGACTTTTGTTCAGTGAGATAGAGCTGAAGGTCTTGGAAAATCAGATGTTCATCCTATGGAATAAAATTAATCACTGCAGGCCATCAAGCAGATATCGGCGTTTCCCCAGGAAGAAACACTTACTGGGGAGGCATGAGTCAATTTTCTCCATCATCTCTGATTGTACTTCCAATTCCCAGGCCTAATGAGACTGAGGCGGGCCAGCCTCTGCTGACATTATCCTGACTCAGTGTATTAGTCTGGTTTGTTGTTATTACCGTTGTTGCTGTAACACAGTATGTGACACTAGAAACTTTATAAAGAAAAAGGTTTATTTAGCTCACAATTCTGGAGGTCTAAGAGCATAGCAGGGGCATCGTGGCAGAGAATATCACAGGCTGAGAGCAGGTGTGTGTATGCCAGAGAGAGAGAAAGAGAGAGGGAGGGAGGGAACATGGTGAGAGAGGAAGTAACTTAGAGAGCCTAGAAAGCCAAACTTGCTTTACAACAACCCTCTCTTGAGGTAACCGATCCAGTCCAAGAAACCTCACTCACTCCCCTGGCATAGACATTACTTCATTCCAAGGGTGGTTTCCCCAGTGACCTAATGACCACCCATTAAGTGCCACCTCTTAAACGTTCCACCACCTCTCAGTGCCATTGCAGTGGTGCCCAGCCTCCAGCACACGATCTTTCATAGGAGACGAACTGTATCCAACCACAGTGCCCCATGAAGGTCAGCAGGAGGCTGTTGGATGTTCTTTGTGAGTCACAGGGAAGAGGTATGAGGAGCCAGGAGGATGAGAGCCTGCAAGGTCCGCTCTGGAGAACAAACCTGTCCACAGCAGGTCAACCAGGTAGCAGATGGCATAGCTGATGGGGCTCTGGAGCCCACCCCTTCCTCTTTCAGTCAGGCGTCTCTCCCTGGTCCAGGGCCCAGGGCCCAGTGAGTCTCTTCACTGCTGCCTAGGCAGCATCCACCCCCACAGGCCGGAGTGAGCCCTGCCAAGAGCCACCTTGACCACACTCCTTGCTTGTTCCTCAGCCAGTGTCCCACACTCACTGAAGGATCAGAGCTTGTGAATTTTGGGTTAAAAAATGAAATTAGCTGGTGTAGTGCCTGTAATCCAATTACCCTGGGAGCCTGAGGCAAAAGGATTGCAGGTTTGAATCCAGCCTGGGCAATTTAGCAAGACCCTGTCTTAAAATTAAAAAATAAAAATAAAAAGGGCTGGGAATATACCTCAGTGCAAAGATTCTGCACTCAATCCTCAGTACTGCGTGCACACACACACACACACACACACACACACACACACACAAAATTGAGATGAGCAAGTGCTAGATTTTGAAAGAGGCTGGCACCAAGCTGGGACTTCTCCATAGGGGAAAGGAAATCATCACCTCATGGTGATTCAGTGTGACCTGAAGTCATGCTGGTATCCCATCTAAAATCTCTCTCAGCACAAATTTTAGGGCTTCTAACCAAGCATATGACTGGCTGATCCCCGACAGCACTCCTGTCTTTGCTTACATGGTTTCTTTCCTTGAATCCTTTATTTTCCCATTTCCGTTGTCATAATTCTTCTGTTCTTCCAAAGCCACTGCCTCTAGAAAGCTTCCCACAAGCCAGATGTATGACCCTCCTTCCTTAGCATTCTGGAACATTTTGTCTGTAGTTCTACAGTAGAATGTATAATGTGTCACAGTTTGCTGAGACTTGGTTCATAAACATTCCTGTATTTCCTCCCCACTCTCCAACTACATGATGACCTCTTTCAATACAAACATGGTATCCTGCTCCTCCATATCCCCCCCATACCACTTAACACAGTGGCTAGTATACAATCAGTGCTCAATAAATTACATCCATAATTGTCAATCACAGTTTTAGGTGTCTTGACTTCTTTCCTGCCCTCTCATTTTTGGATGATTTCCTATATCCTATTTTGTTTAAGAGCGAGATCTCTGGGCCTAAACTTCCTGGGTTCAGATCCCAACTCCACCAACTCTCAGTCGTGTGATCTTAGAGAACTCTTAAGTTGTTTATTCTTGTTGTACCTTGGTCTCCTCCACTATAAAATAGGGATCTATGGATTATTTAGAGTTTTTGTTAGGATTAGATGGTGTATTAGCTTTCCTGACTCTGAGATACAATATCTGACACCCACAATTTAAAGGAGGAGAAGTTTAATTTGGGTCACAGTTTCAGGGCATTCAGTTCATGGTTAGCTGGCCCTAAGGCAGAAACATCATGGAGGCGGGGTGTGGTGAAGCAAAGTTGCTTAGTTCATGGCAGCCAGGAAGCAGAGCAGAGGAACAGTTCCTGAGAGGAAGAGGCCAGGAACCTTGCACAGTGCTCAAGGTCTGGCCTCTGGAACCTACCTACCCAACACACCTAGGTGGCTCCTAAGCAATAAAGTTGACACAAAGCTTAACCACTACAGATAGTGTCTTAGTCTGTCTGTGCTGCCGTAAAAGGAATACTTGATACCAGACAATTTGTAAAGCATTTAGCTTCTTTCTATCCACTCTCATCTCTTTATCTAAAAGGTGCTAGGCCGCAGTTGTTTTCTCTTCTGAATACGCTTGTTTACTCTTTGCTTAGGCTAAGCATTTTCCAAGTCTTTATGAAATAGTTTCCTTTTAATTGCAAATTGTTCTCTCTTTTTTTTAAAATCATTTTGTGCTTTTCACCTCTTACTACAATGACTCAAGAGAGACGATGCAGCACTCTGAATGCTTTGAGGCTTCAAGACTTCCTCTGCCAAATGCTCTAGTTCATCACTCTTAAATTCTGCCTCTCACAGCGGGCTAGGACACAGACACCATTCAGACAAATCCTTTGCCACTTCACGGCAGAGGTGACCTTCCCTCCGGGTCCCATGCTTTGTCGTTTCTTTCTGTCTGAGACCTCATCCGGATGGTCTCTGCCATCACGAACTACTGAAGCATCTGGTAGAAGAATGAGGCTTCCCTCCGGTCTCTCTCTTCCTCGGCGCCCTTCATCCTCCGGTCGTGGTAATATAGGCTTTTCCAGTGTGTACTTCACAACTCTCACCCAGTGCTCAGTTCCAAATCTGCTTCCACATTTTGAGCTGTTAAATTACACAATACTCACTCCTCTGCCACCAGTTCCTGTCTTAGTCTAGTTCATGCTGCTGCCAAGAAATGCCTGAGAATTCATAAGGAATGTAATAAATTCATTTTGTTTTATTTTTCAGTACTGGGAATTAAAACGAGGACCTTCACACTAAGCTACATCCTCAGCCCTTTTAAATTTTTTTTTTTTTAAATTTTGAGAAAGAACCTCTAAGTTGCTGTTTCCCAGGCTGGGCTCTAACTTGCAATCCTTCTGCCTCTTCCTCCCAGAGTACTGGGATTAAAGGCATGCATTACCATGCCCAACCAGAAATTCATTTCTCATAATCCTGGAGGCCAGCAAGGTCAAGTTCAAGGTGCCTACAGGTTTCATCTCTGCTTTCAGGATGGAGAAATGCTGGGTTCTCACACGGCAGAAAGTGGAAGGGCAAAAAGGGAACAAACTGCCTTTGCCAAGCCCTTTGGTAATGGCATCCATCCATTCGGGATGGCCATCATGTTCTAGACACCTCCCCAAAGGCCACACCTCTCAGTACTGCTACACCGGAGACTAGGTTTCCAACATATGAATTCTGGGGGATACATTCAGACCAAAGCAGATGAGTTACTGCACCTCTCCACATCTGTGCTAGAATTCCTTAGTAAAGACTCCCTGTTTAAAATTGCAACCCTTTCTTGTGTGTCATACATCTTCTTCTTGCCCCTCCAGGTCCAATCTCCATCCCTTCTCTGACTTTTCTACCAGAGGCCTAAACTGTATGATGGCATCTCTAGGTTCCCTGGCCCTGTGGCCTCCATGTGGGCTCGGCCAGTGGGGATCTC